>RPOG01000663.1:0-267538 GCA_008086565.1 Thalassoma bifasciatum | reverse complement strand
GCTGATAAAATCTGCACAGCTGATGTCACTTTCCAGGCCTCTGCTTCTATTATTACCTCTATTCCCGCTGGCTGTTCCTACCTCGAAATGAGAAGTGGATATCCTCTCCTCCCTCTGTACTTCCCTCTGCTCACGGCCGATAACGCACACAGACCTTAATCAAAACAAGCTTTACATTCCTGCGATGTTATTCAAGCTCTGTTGTTGCGTGCTGCCAACGCTTTCTGCTAAAAACACAGCCTCGTGTCATCCATGTGTAGCCAGATACTAACTACAGATGAAATGTTGCACAACTTGACTCTGGCCATATGTTTTTACAACAATTACACAACCACTCAAAAGCTTTTCTGCACCATTTTTCACTTTTTGGACTCACACAGAGGAAGGTTTGCTTGTCAGACCTGGAACATTTGAAATACAGAGGTACTTCTGGTTTCATGAGCCAGGATTTTATCATACCGTCAATAAATCTACAAATTATTTTGTCATCTGACTCATTTGTTTTGTTAGCCAAGGGGAAAAAGCGCTGAGGTTTTCTTTGTTTTAAAGTAATTTGAGGCCCATAAATAAACAACATTTCTCGCATTTTTATCTAAATTATACAGAATGACTCCAACCTCTCCTTTTGAGAAGTAAGAACCAATGAATGTTCGGTAATTCTTCTTGGCGACGGGTAAAACAGAGTGGCAACCCCAGGGCCAAAAACATGACAGCTTTGTAGCAGTGCTAAAAACTGCAGTTCTTTAAGTGTCCACTTGAGGCTGACTGCAGAAGTACAAGACACTTCATATGAATCATACAAAGCTGACCTTCACAGCAAAAACTAGAGGGGTGGGGTTGCATTTCCTTGCAGCAAATGCTGAGCACCACATTTCAGCACGCTTGCATTTTCTAGCAGGAAAAGCTCAATTTTGAAATGCTGAGCCCCATTTCAACATCAAAGGCAGGGTATGCAGGAATTTTCGATAGGTTTTGTTTGTTTACACACAACACCTAAACTGGGCTCCTCCATAGTGGCTCAGTGTCAGTGGCTGCGCATGCTCACTGGCTCCAACGGTAGGTAGCTAATAACATGGCTAACAGTCATAGCCTCGTAAACACACCATAGAGGGTAAAAAACAGCCCTGTGAGCACCTGCAGTATCCCATAAGAGAAACTCAAGAGTTGTACACCTGACTTTCTGCAGGTACATGAGATACCATGCAAATAAAGTATCATTCTTTCTCTGTGTTACGGCTGCTATCGTATCGCTCGGGGATAGCTTCACCCGCTGGCTATCATCAACACACAAGTCACTTGCGCAGTGAGTGCACTGTGATTGGCTGGTCTTCACCCATAACAACTCCTGCTCTCCGCCCAGAAGCATCACGCTTGAAAAGGAACATCAACAAAACAGATGAGGGAGGGGGCTATAAGGGGGTGAGGCAGACACTGATGCACAGGTTTAGAGGCCTAGAGATGATGACTGAGCAGGATTATTCTTTTAAAAACTAACGTTTCACTTTTTAGGATACTTCTGCATACTCTACCATTAAGCACTTACTTACAGCAAATGCTGAATGTTGGAAGTGCTGATGCTCAGCATTTCGACAAAATTAAGAAGTGTTCGGCCTGGTTCATAAAAACAACAAACTTTGAAGGGGGGCGGGGGGTTCTTCAAAGCAATCAAACTTACAACGTTCGTCTGTATAGGGTCATTGCTCACTTGACTGACAAGGTGCCAAAAGCCCACCTCTTTACCTTGTTCTATTTTATCATTATCTAAAGAAGCTAAGTTGAGTTCAGCATCTCAGGTGACGTCATAGAGATTACAGCCATGTGTTACACAGTCAGTGGTTAGAACGAGTGAACCCACCTGCCCTCATTGGACATGGTTGTGTCTCCTGTGCAGGTGAAGTCTTCGATGTAAGCTCCTGACGAACAGTTGATCTTTGTCCAATCCGGTTTGCACACGTCCAGGAAGTGTGGCCTGAGCCGGCCAATGGAGTACTTGGCTATGTCAGTCAGAGACTGGCTCATGGCGGCACCAAACAGGAAGGTACCAACAGCTTTGTAAACAGAGGCCACATAGCTGCCGAAAGAGGACTTGGACTTGATGCGCTTTAGATAAACCAAAAGACATTCACCAAAGATCATCTGTAAGGAGGAGGACAGGATAGAGAGTCAGAGGTTTGTATGGAGATAGAAACAAAGAAGCAGCTGAATAAGATGTACAATATCAGGGTCAGAAATAATCCCCAAACCACTCTACTTAACTATCTTCAATAAAAAGCCTTTACACAGATTTATCAATGACACTTGAATAACAGAATAAACATCATTATTCATGTTGTTAGCCTAACTGAGCATCAAGACTGAAAACTGTGGGGAACAGCAAACCTGGCACTCAGGTAGGTTGATAATAACCATATCAGGACTTATAAAAGTAGCTTTACAGACAGAGCCAGGCTAATTCTATTGCACTTAGATGGATCGATGCTGTTTCCACATGTTTTCTGTCTTCATGCAAGGTTTAACCATCACCGAGAGTCTTAAGAGCAGTACTGATTTTCTTATTTAACTTCTTGCTAGAAAATTAAGTTTTTCTTTTTTTTTTTAACCAAAAGCTTCCTTATAAGCAGTCAACCCACAACAATCAAGATGAAGCACATAATGCATGAGGTACAGCCACAGGATGATGTCCACTTCAGAAAACAAGCATCATTGGAGGGGGTCAAACGCTAGCTAACGGCACGATCTGATTGGTTATGCTACAATGAGATACAATATGATGTTGTATTTATACGATTTGATACAATTCTTCATGATATAATGTGATACTGTGTGATGTGATTTGATAAGATATGATACGATACGAAGCGATGGGTTTTAAAATAATAAAATACAGTAGTTCCTTGGTTTACGAGTGTCCCAAGTGACAAGTTTGTCAAGACATGAGCCACCCTTGGTCCGATTTTTGAGACCTAAAATTTGGGTTATGAGCTAGCTTCAGATACTCGACAACTGGTGTAGCAAATGTAACAGCCGTGGAAGTATCTGCGTTGTGGTTTTAATTATTTTGCAAAACTTCCAGACTCTGTTCACAAGAAACACCCTGAGGAATTTGCAACTGGGCGTGTGACAGCGCTATTTGGTGACACTTGTCGAACTCCTTTTGAAATATTTCAATAGGGTGGAGGAGGCAGAGCTAATTGAACAGGTTTTATGGAAAACACCTTCAGATGAATGTGAGGAAAGTGTGGGGAAAAGGGCAAAAATCAGCCAATAAGATTCAGTTATTCAGTTCAGCCTTTCTCCTCCACCTCCGTCAGCATCTTGAAGTTGTCTGATCTCCTCGGTAAATGCTTAACACTGTACCAAATTAAACCAGTTTATTGTAGCACACGGAATTTATTGTTTTTTATAAAATATTTCGTATTTATAAGTTCATTTTTAGCAGTTAAAACCATGTAACACCAAAATTGTGATGCTTTTTGGGGTCGGGAACAGATTGATGGCATCTCAATTCATTTCAATGGGGGAAATTGATTCGACATATGAGTAGTTTGAGTTACTGGCTCTCACAGGAACAAATTAAACTTGGAAGTCAAGGCACCACTGTATATCATGACACAATACAATACCTTATGTCACGACTGGCGGTGGTATGATACAATAATGAAGAATACAAAACGCAACACAGGAAGAAGAATTCTGTGCTAACATTATCAGCCAAGCCAACCAAAAAGCCCTTATGAAGTTTTGATGAGCAAACAAGAGACTTGCCAAGTTATTCCTAAATCAAAATATCAAAATATCAAAATTTGGCACCAGGGATATGATTACTGAATGTCAGGGAGGTGAGAAGGACGATGAACTTTTGCTGTCTCGACATACGCAAGAGTCCAATACCTCAACATATGGAATTTCCATCCAACCTCTGATGAGTAAAACTGTTTGATCCGAAAGTTGAACTCTCTTAGTCTCGTAAAAGACTTTACTTTAAATGACACGTGTTCATACATACTGAATGTTAGACGTCATGAGAATGACTCATAAATTCCTCTCGGTAGGTGCGTTTTGGTTTGAATGTATTTGAATGAGTGTGTTTCATAACCCTGCCAGCAGATAACAGGCCCTGAGGGTCCGACCACGGAGGAGCTGTTTTAACAGTTCACTGCTGCTGCTGGTATCTTCAAACGCTGGGGATCCTTGTTGTCTTTACAGCATAAAGATGTTTCTTAAGAGGTTTTTGTGCCTGGACTTCAATGGAAGTTGGCTTGCAGCTTGTTTTTGTGTCTCTTTTGTGGGCTCGGAAAGTGCTTTAGCTTTTTTTTTCAATCCCATTCAGATTCAGCTTCAGAGCTCACTCATAAAGAGTTTCACATCTGCTGGATCTAGTGTCTCTCTGTAGCAGCTGGAGATGAATCTAGGGCAGGTGAGTTTCAGAATAAGAGTCCGACTTGAGTTACTTTGCCATTTTATTGTGAAATTCTCATTTCTCAGAGGCTCAGGAAAACATGCAATAAGCAAACAGACAGATTAACAGCATTAGAGGCTGGTGAAAGCAGTAAAAACCACACAGACATGACAGGAAAGAAAAGATTTAGCGTGGATTAAAGGGAAGACGGAGGTGAATGGTATGATGTGATTAATTCAGAAACAAGAAGCAGAAAAGAGAACTGTTAAGAGCAAACAAGCAGGTGCACTTACAGTGATTATTGTGACGGGAATCATAATACCTCCTAACAACTCAGGAGATATGGTATCTTCTTTATACGGGTACTTGATCGAATCATCATTACAGAAAAAGCCTCGGCGGTAAGGACTGTGCAGGGCTGTGAGTATAGCAAATGGGAGTCCAACTGGCAAAGAAGCAATGAGAGAAACAAAACAAGGTTACAAGATCATGTCTACCCATGATGCAACACTATGTCTCTGTCTGAGCAAAGTAGGAGACATCAGCCAGGTTGCATCCTCTGAAAACGGCGATGGAGACGGCGGCGACCTTCACCAACTTCCAGGAAGAGATGTGTGCACGTTAATGGTTAAAGGTGGATGTTAATAAAGAAAAGTTGAACTTAAAAACACAGACATGACATTCTGAAGCTGGTTAATGAGCTCCAGTGACGTGCAAAACTTCAGTTCTTTTCATTTCTTCTGCACAGGCGTGCTTTTCGTCATGGATTATTCTTGAGATATCTCCTACTCAAGAAATTCTTCAAACGAAAAAACCCACAGGAAGCCATCGCTGTCAACACCTGTGACCAAGTGTATGGTTCACACTTTGTGGAAACAATCAACCTCAGCTTTCTGTCAGCTTTTCTTTCTCACACTTGAGCTCCTACTAAAACTCAAGCTCTAAGTTCTCTTCGTATGTTGATACAATTCAGACTAGGATAACATAAAACAAGTGTTTCACAGCGGTATAGAAGATCAAACACAGAACGGGGACATGAAGGAGTGATACCACTGAACAGAAACAGACACCAGCAGCACTTTCAGGCCTCTATCCACCTCCAGCACCACCAACACAACCTCAGAAACAAAAACCTCTCTGATCCAGGAGCATTCCAGCTATTTTAAGGAACAGACAGACACAGCACGCAGCCCGCACATGTGCTGCAATAATTACCAACAGAGAGAGAGAGAATGCTCAGCTCATAGTTAGCAACAAAATGTCTCAGCAAGGAAGAGTCAAGTCCTGATCTGCAGAGGTTTTAGGGAACAAACAGTGTGGATTGATACTGATCTATTGTTGGCAAAACAGATACTGCTAGTTTCACTGTTATACTTTGGGTTAATCATATTAAAATTATATCATAAGGTGCTGAAATATGAACAAATATTAGTGGAACTTAACCATCTTGGGTGATTCACATCTTTATTGACACCGATTATTGTAAGATGAAGAAACCCTGTTAAAGTTTCTGTGTTTGGTGAAAGAAATTCAGTCTGAGTGTATTGTACAGTTGAGCCCAAAAGTTTACAACCCCCAGCAGAATTTCTGATTTTTTTGGGACTTTTCTCAGAAAATTAGAATGATAACACAAAATCCTTTCTATCACTCATGGTTAGTGGTTGAGTGAAGACATTTATTGAAAAAAAAAGTAGTTTACTCATTTTAAATCATAATGACAACAGAAACTTCAAAAATGACCCTGTTAAGAAGTTTACACAACTCTGGTGGTTTTGTCCTGATAAATGCACAAAAGTGAACACAAATGTGTTTGAATGTGTAAAGATAACCATCCTCACCTTTGATCTATTTGCTTGTAATCAGTGTGTGTATAATATTTTGTGTTACCATTCATATTTTCTGAGAAAAGGCCAAAAAATCAGAAAATTCTGCTGAAGGGGGTGTAAGCTTTAAGGCACAACTGTATGTCCTGACCGCTAAACATTTAACTTTATGCTTCTGTTTTCCATCAGTTGTTTGAAGTGGACATCCTCCTCGGCCTTCACCTTGATGCGTGCAACACAAAGCTGATGCACGTGAACAAAAGGCTGCACCT
The DNA here is from genome assembly GCA_008086565.1 of Thalassoma bifasciatum. Taxonomy (NCBI): domain Eukaryota; kingdom Metazoa; phylum Chordata; class Actinopteri; order Labriformes; family Labridae; genus Thalassoma; species Thalassoma bifasciatum. The sequence continues at coordinate 261,044 of RPOG01000663.1, read as the reverse complement.
GATCCCATCTGGTTTTAATAGCAGCTTTACATGCATCAGAACAGCTTCTGAATAATTAAAGCTTCTGTTTCATTGAACAGGAAGCTACATTTTCTGAATACAGACCCTGCATTAAGCTCTGCTCCCTGACTCTGTTTTTATTGTAGGTTAATTCAGTTTAAGTCGTCTTTCAGTTATCAGCTCCACCTGACAAGTACTGACCAGTGAATATATCGGTTATAAAGAGTTCACGTTGGTGACCTGCCTGCACTGATTCCTACTTACGCAGCTAATAGGCAAGCTGAAGCCCACAGTGTAGAGCACGGTGGAGGTGATTGTGCTGTGATGGAAAGGGTACTTGATGCTGTCGTCGTTACAGAAAAAGCCCCTCTGATAGGGACGGATCTTACCCAGGTTAAAGGCCGCCAGAGGCAGACCTCCTGTGGATGAAGAGATCAGGAAGAAAGGGTAAAAGGTTAAAAAATATCAATAACAAACAGAGCGTGAGGGTGCTGAAAGACAGTGATGAGGTCACAGAGTCTGTTGTTACTCAGATAGTAAGAATGATAATCTGCTGACAAATTAAGACTGTCAGAAGAAAGAAAACCACAGCATTTCTGACAGTTTACGGAGAAGACGAGCTTTTGTGTGTTCTAATCATCTTGAAATTCATGAACAATTATTTGTACCAGATGAAGTTTGTATAATTCATACCATGAAACAAGAACAAATAAATGAAATAAAAATGAAATGAAATTCATGAACAAGATCAGAACCAACACTGGAGGAATAATACCAACGGATTGGATCAAAATTTTATACTTAAATTTGTTCAGAACAGTTGTGAAATACAAGAAAAACCCAGATTATGGTAATGTAGTCAGTGTTAAATGTTTAAAATGTTTCCAAAACTCACAACAATAGAAGTCAATGGAATGTGGTATCTAGCTTCTCTGACAACATATGTTTTGAGATATACTCATTGTTGACACTGACTGTTCCCTGACATGTCAAACAAGTCCTTTTTAACTCTGAACTATTGGATATTTTCTCAAAGTTTAAGAAAAATATAGAGGTTTTTAACTCACATTAAAGGGGCTGAGATGACTATCTGGAAAAGCTAGTGTTTTCCCTGTGATGAAGACTACGTTTCCCATGAGCACTTAAGACCACTTGTGAAGACGTGACTTTACTAAGGCAAGTGTTTGTTTTGAAGCAAACTAAAGGAAAATAGATCTTATTCTTGATGCGACTTCGTTGAAGACAACTTTTTACCTGATAAGACTTGACGGGGTAATGTATTTACCAACAACTACATTGAGCTGTTGTTTGACACTTGACGGCAATCAAACTTCGTAAGTTTGTACTGTAGTTTAGTAGCTGGGCAGCATACTGTCTAAAAATATGGAATCTATGCAGAAGTGCTGAGGGCCACAGTTTATTGCAGTAAACCTGAGTTTGAATGAACACTGTCACCAACAATTTAGCCTGTGTTTTAACCCTGTGCTCTATCACTCTCCTTTTTAGCTCTCTCCTGCTTTGACTTCCTTTTTCTGTCTGACAGAGAATAAATCCAAGGAACTACTTTCCTTGAAGAAAAAGAACAGATCTATCTTCTTCCTGCTAAACTCTGGCAGCCATTGTGGAGTTGTCACTGGGACTTTAACGTACAGTAAATCAATCCGGTCCCATTCAACCCAGTCAAGAGGATGAAATAGCTTTCAGAAATAACATATTTTGGCAACATCCCCATTTTTCAGTCGAGAATTACAATCAGGCATGGATCTAGAAGAGAGACTTTTCAAAATCACTAAGAAAATCCTCACAGCTTTTTTGACTACAGATACAGTCAGAACTTATCATGGATCAATTCAATATGAATCCTGGGGTTTTCTTTTGATTAATTGTATGTGGTTATATTCCTGTGACCACACTATCAGTCTATTTTTCCCAGTAGTTTTTGGACGACATTGGAAAACACAATTTAGCTTTAATCACATTACTTGTTCTATGATTCACTCAGTGTTGATTTTGGTCTTTTAACTTCATGTGAACACTTCAAGAAGCATAATAAACACAGCCAGTTTTTTTCCTTTAAACTCAGAGACAAAAAACATGCATATCAAGCTCAACACAATGTATATAATAATAAACGGATGCTCAACAGCAGCGACATTACTGTTGTCTTTGCTCATTTTTGTCAGCATGAAGGCCATCTGAGATGTTTTTTTGTTCTTGGCACTGCCTCACATTGATGTGAAAGGAGCTGTGGACATGTGCACTTTCAATAGTTAGAATACCATAATAAAGATAACGGCTTATGCTAATAGTTTCTGACGGTTCAAAGTCTAACTGCCAAGCTGCAGTCGCTTCTCCGCTTGATTTGATCCATTGTAAGGAAGCAGAGATGAATTTGTTCTTCCATTCAAACAGAAAAATGAGGCTGTGTTATTCAACTGATGTCTCCATTAAAACCTTATGATGCCATATGTATCTACATCTTCATCCACATGCTCTTTCAAACCAGCTTTTTCATTTTGGTTCTGTTCCATCTGCCATATTAAGAGCGGCTGACATCAGCTGTTTCATCTCATATCGATCGTCTTGAGGCTGGAGACTCCGGAAAGGAAGGACAATATCACACTCAAACCAAAGGGCTGAACGTCCAAAGTCACTCTTCAACTGACGCCGAATTACACTTTAACTTATTCTTATCCTTACAACTGCACTGCTAGGAAACAGACATACACAGATAGAAAAATATGGATACTAAACGCACACTTTTCTGAGGACCTAACATCAGCTTCTCATCAAAGAAACCTGGATACCTTGTCTTTATGCACATTACTGCATTAATTAGTCTGAACTTACATTATTAATGTGCAACTTAGGTCACATGTGGCCTCGTACGAACGTTAAAAACAACCTCAGGCTGCATGCCTGATGATAATCGAATAGTCTGCGTCACTGGCAGGATAATCAAGTTTGCTTTTTCAGCTATCCAAATTGCAGTCATGCTGCCTCTTAGTCTAATGCAGTGCTCTAAATACATTATAGCCCCTGGCAAGGTAATCAAATTGGTCCCAAACATATCTAAAGGTCAAAGGTAATATTTTACAGAGATTAAATGAACAAAAAACTTAAGCTTTTGATTTTCTCAAAGCTGGAGTCTTACATCATTCTATTAATTCTAATACAGAGATGTCATTTATTTCATGGTTAACATAAGAAACAGTCATCCTTTATGTTCAATGGAGCCTTCAAGAGTACAAAAAGGCCATACCTGTGCACAAAGTTCCTTCTATTTAATAGTTTTTAACTATTTAACAAGAAAACACATATTTCTATGATAAACCAGCAATCTTGCGTAACTTGACAACCTTGCATGTGGGTTTAAAACGGCTTTCAGCGTCAAAGTGTCAAGAAAATCTTTAAGCAATGCAACAAGGCGGCAATATTCCCCTTCACATTTACTTCTGAGAGGAAAAAAAGGAAATTAATGATAGCTTAATTAATTACAGCTGTGGTAAAACAATATAAAAGGGACTACAACATTTTTGAATGGGGATTTTCATTATAATAAGGCCTCCTGTACATATTACATAATAATGCACCTACTGTATGACTGATAAGACGTAATGAAACCAGGCACATTTTCTTGTCATTCTTTATCTTGTTTAGGGGGAACACATACGTTAAAAAATAATAATAAAATTATCGCAAATGTCACTCGTGGGCTGCTGTACATTCACCACTCCCTTCACATGATGCCAGGCTGTTAAATATCCCAACAGCAGGATTATATCAAGTCACAAATCGGCTTATACCAATAAAAATAGCGCTAACAAAGAGCTTAGAGCAGTCGGTAGGGAAAAAGGTTACTTAATACATACCAAGAACCAGGCAGACTATGTCGAGCAGCACAAAGGGGATTCCTTTCGCCTCGAACATGTTTGCTCTTGTCAGTCTCCGTGTCGGTCCCTGGTTGTGTCTGATAGTGTCCTCCTCTCCTCTCTTCTCCTCTATAATAAACACCAGGGGGTTGCTCCTCCTCGGGACGTCGCTGCTGCAGCTGTTGTGATTTTTTCTGATAGAGTGAGATCAGAAAACCACTACAGCACCACACATATACAAATTTAAAACGTCAACGCCCTCACAAAGCAGCACACAGACCGCCCAGGCCGCAGGAAAACATTAAACCTATCATGAGGAGACACAGAGTGACCAGCCGCTGCTCTTCTCCGCGGTGTCGTTGTTGTTCTTGTTGTTGTTGTTGTTGTTTGGTGTCGGAGGACGAAAGCAGAGTCGAGTCCTCTGCTCCTTCATGGCTCTTCTTTAAGGTTGTTACTAATGTTATTCCCACGGTAGGACGGCCATTTGGACGGACACCTGTCGTGTGTGAATGTGTGTCGCAGGAGCCGTGTGACAGACCCGATTGAACAGCTACTGTTAAGGGCAAAAACGTGTTTTCAATTCATAATCATGCGGTAAAGTAAAAAAAAAAAAAAAAAAAGTGAAGAATTTTAAAGTGAAGTGAAGAAGCAAAAATCTTAAAAGAAGTTTTTTTTTTTTTTCATTTAGTTTTTACGCTAAATATATGACTTAAAGTTGTACAGACCTCGAAAGTCTCTTTGGATTATGTTTACTGTTAAAACAACGAGTTTAATGTGTATTTAGAATATTTTTTAATGTATTTCAAATAGCTATCCAAAAGTTATTTTCCTGTGATTTATTTCATAGAATAACAGGAAGGTTTTTCATGAAAGTAAAACATTGCCGGTGATAAAATGTGGTTGTATTGATAAAAAATAATTTTCCATTTATTCCTCAAAAGTTGTTAAGCAAAAATACAAAAAACAAAAATCCTGAAGAGCATCATCAATGCATTTAGACGCTGTGAACTATGCAGTTTGTTATTGTAAATTACGAGTCGGACGTGGACTTAATAATAATAATAATCAAAAAAGAAATAACTCACTGAATCACTGACAGTAACCTTCCAACACTTTCTCCTTGTTAATAGTTCAATAACGCCCCCTAGTGGTTCGGCGGTCAGGTTGTAGGCAATTTATCAAGTCTATCTGAACTATACATACAACTCATACTTATGCAAACAGTCTTTTTATTTATTTATTTATTTATTTATCTATTTGTTTAATAACTCACTATCAGTGTTTAGAAAGACATGAGCTTACTTTAGTCCAATGAAAATGAAAATGCAGGTTTTGCAGCTTTCTTCTCAAGCCTGAACCAACACTGAAACAGATTTTGATAACTTTTTTTCCCTCCTGTTTGTCAATGAAGATCACAAACCTTTTTACCTGAGACCCTCATAATAACAGTATCAGACACTGGAGACCCATGTTGACCTGAAATGGTGAAATGTTGCTCACAGCTGCAAGAAATTAGTAGACCAGTTAAAAAAAAGAGAAAAAAAAACTATACACATTTCTTCGTTATTTAACTAAGGATAGATGCACAATAGTTTTCTCGACTGTCATGTGGCAACAAAATAGAGAAAGCAATTATCTGTATTATTTTATCTGAAATGTAACTAACAGTTGTAAAAACAAGCAATATTAGTTTATTCAGGATTTTTATTCAGAAAGCATCTCAGGGCACACAGGGGTTTTGAGCTGCCTCTTAAGGTTCCCCGCTTTTAATGTTAAGAGATTTGAAAAATTAAAGAAGTTCCTCTGTGCAGAAAAAGTTGTCAAATTATACTAATGATGAGGTTAGGAATCTGCAATAAGTCAAATTCATTCTTTTTTGTGAAATTTTTGAAAAGCAAACCAACAGAGTTACTGTGAGCACTTAAAGTTTAACCAGTTTTATTTGCCTTCGACTCATGTTATTGAATCATTAAAGTTTGGATGATTAAAGTAAAGAGTTCTCAAATAAAGCACATTTGTTAGTCTTTGTATGTGAGCCTGGTGAATAATCCAGAGGAATGTGTAAAATACATTTTCAGGTTGTGCCTTTTAAATATTCATTTGTTGAACCTGAAGACTATATGGAGTCTGGTGTATTTAAAGGAGGGGTATTGTGTTTTCTTATATTTCAGACATGTTTTAAAGTACTTTTGCTGTATAACTATACGTGCAGATTCTTAAATTGCTTCATATTCATATGTTGTAGAAATCCCTGAATCTGTCTGTGTGCTGATATAGAAAAAACACAAGATCTGAGTGATACTTGCTGAAATGATGAGGGTTTGTGCAGTGGGAAGTCTTAAAGGGACAGTACCTATTAGGGAGCGTTTTAGACAGAGGCTGAATTTTTTTTCTTTTTTCTTTTCTTTTTTTTTTTTTGTTAATGCCCGTGTGAGAACAAAAGATGTTCAAGCTGTGAATAATGTAAAACTATTAAGTGGGAACCAGAGTGACAGCCAGTCTAACAACTAATTGCATAACTTGTCATGTTGTTGTCAAAGAAAACGAACAGATGACAAATTACAGAATGCACAAAATGTTTATTCAACTCATTTACAAGAACTCAAAAGTAACTTGAAACATAAAGGAAATTATAAAATTTATTACAAAGGAATGCCTCCACAGAGCCAAAATAAAAACAAGATTCAAAAAGTGCCTCACATCTTCACATCTTTGGTCATCAACCCCAAACACAGCTTGTCTCTTAGGAATAAAAAAGTGCTGGAGTTATAACTTAAGTAACCTCGAGGTTCATTAACACCATTTCATATCCTGTTTCCATGACTTAACACTTACACAATTAATATTCACTTTTTTCACTTGATGCCCTTTACTGACAAAATACACCAGCATCAGAAAGACAAATGTTATGATTTATAGTTTCAGTCCGACTTAAATCAAGTCATCGTCAGCTGTGACATTAAACAGCAATACTGTCTTTTAGACCATGTAATATAGCAACACTGGTTACCTTTAATAATCCAACTATGGTGTAACACAAAAATACTTTTAAGTCAACTTTAAATAATCAAATGTCTTAAAAATAAAATCATCTTAAATTGTGTTTTGTTCATAAATATGTCTCAAATTGTAAAGTAATTCAGAAAAACAGGCATGGCACTCAGGAATATTGACAACCTCTACACCTGCAACTCAGTCACAGCCATTAAATAATATTAAATTCACATGGTTCCAATTAACTTTTTAAAACCACATATTAGGGTTAACAACAGTGAGAATGAGTCTTTATTAGCTTTGGATGATAAAATCTAAAGTTTAAACAGACTTGAAACATGTTGGAGAAGTCTGTATCCATAACTTTGGTAAAATAACAAATGATTTGATTTAAAAAAAAAAAAAAATTCAGTCCTCTTATCTTGTGTCAATGCTGTCTCCGCTGAGTGGTAGTATGGAAGTCAACATGCATCTACTCTTTTTCTATTCTGTTTTCCTATGATGACCACATCTCTAGATCCCAAATGCCAATTATCTTTGTAAGAAAACAGTATTTTCCTATCATTTTGAAAACTTTTTGAATTATTTGGAAATGAAACCGCTTGTTTTCTCAGGGTAATATTTCGGACAACTATAGTATATATTGTCCAGACAACCACATGTCACGGCGTCTGCTCAAACTAATGAGGTAACGGGATTTCTTTTTGTAATCTTTGAGTCGTGATCTGCTTCTTTTAGAGCAAAAATCTGGAAAACATCATAAATAATCTTCTTATCACAGGAAAATAGAATGAATCAAATGTATAGGTGCATGTCCACTCAGGGCTTCCATACGTCTCTTTAAAATGTGAGTCCCTGCACTGCAAAACCTCAAAACTAAGCAAATATTTTTTTCTTATTTCTCAAACAAATGTCTTAAAAGACATAATATAAGCTAGATTCACATGGTAGATACAAAAATATCTTATTTCAAGATATTATTTTCAATCAAATATAACTCCTGGGTTTTTGTAATGAGTGAAAAAATTCACCAGTGGAATAAGAGAAACACTTAATATTTGTTTCTTGAATTGAGAAAATATCCTCATTTTACAAAACTAGATATGTCAACTTTTTGTTTTTCATTAGCAGTGAACTTATTTTACTCATAAGAAAGGACCAAGGCCTTACTTTTGGCTTCTAATGTCTTAAAATAAAACATTTCTGGACATGTCAGGTAGATGTCGCTGATGTCAAGTCTGATAAGATTATTTGTACCAGAATTTGGCCAAAACATTTGCTTGGTTTTGAGTTTTTGTAGTGTGTAACTGGTGGCATTTACAAAAAAAAGAAACAATTTAAAGCATAAAAAGATTAATAAAGAAGACAAATTAATAATTTATTTTAAGAAAATGCTCCACAAAGCCACACCTGGCTTTGACGGAGTCCTTCATTCACGTTCAGTCCACAAGGTGCTGCTGTTTCCCTACTTTGTAAAAATCCTGTAGGTTAGTTCAGTTCTCAGCGGCCGCCCTGAGGAGACAGTGTTTGGGTTGAGTTGACTGAAGGCACACGGATTAGAGAGATTCCAAAGGTCAAACTTTGAGAGAAGAGTCTGTGATTTCTCACTTTCAGTCCTTCGGCAGAAGACCAAGGAATCTGAAGGATGTTTCAGGCAGGGGATCTGTCGATAAATGTCCAACATGAGTCCACTGCAGATATTCAGGGGAAATCCTTGGGCAATTTAATAATTTCACGTAGTCCTTACAAAAAAAGCAACAAAGTACTCCATGTCCTTGAAATTCAAAAAGTTTTCACATCATTACATTAAAGGAAAATGAACGTTTTAGAAAAAAAAGGTCTATTTGCTGTCTTGCCGTGACGAAGATGAGAGCAGCAACACCAGTCTGATACTCTGATGTGTAACACAAAGCTACAGCCTGAGGATGGTTATCATCTCTGCAGTGAGAAACATGAAGAAGAGCTGGAGTCTGGTTTCGTTCAAAGGTAAAAGGTAACTTTCCTCACTGAACCTTCAGTGCTCAAAAATCATCTAAGCAAGTGTGTCGTACATTTAGTTAAAAACACTTTCCTCCTAGACTTAATACGAGCCACATTCACCTAAAGAAAGAGAAATTATTCTTTCTTTAACGAGTCATTCAGGTGTTTCGTCTTTTTATATCTTGAAATAAAGAAAACTAAAACTACTAAAAAAAGGGACATTAATACTTTCTAGGATGTTTTTTTTCAGTCCAATCCTGGTTGTTTCTCATCTTAATGTAAACAGTTATGAAAAAAGTAACTTAGGCTGATAAGAGGAATATTTTTAGCTTTGCTCAGTCAAGCTAGTTTTCCACTTTACTTACATTATTCCAAGAACTCATAACTGGCAGTGCTTTTTTATCATCTTCATCTTCGGGATCAAGCAGGCTAACTGATTACTCTTGTCCAGCTTTCATGCTAGGTTAAAGAGGGGCTATTTTGCATTCCTATACGCATGTATCTAAAGTAACAATGCTGGATGTTCAGACTAAGGCTGGGCAACCGATCGCAAATTAGATCAAATCGCAATATGTCCTGCTGCAATATTCTATTCGCAGACAGTGCAGTATTTCTATAACCAGAAATGAGTCAGAATACCAGATATAGTTTTTGCAGCAGATGTTTTCTGCTCTACATCAGTTTTACTCGACACTGCTCAACCAAAGAGCCAAACTGTTGAAAACTACATTTACAAAAGAAACAATCTAAGTGGTAAAAAGTGGCAAAAATAGCAAGAAGTAGCAATGAAATATGTTTATGGTGGAAAAAATGGTCTAAAAGGAGCAAAAATTTGAAAGAAAATTGGGAGAAAAATTGAAAACTACTCAGAAAGTAGCAAAAAAATTGGTCTGAAAGGAGTGAAAAGTGACTAAAGTGGCCAAAAAGAAACCAAACTTGGCGAGAAAATTTTGAAAATATATAGAAAGTAGCAAGAATTGGGGAAAAAAGCAACAAAAAAACAGCGTTAAGTGGTAAAAATAGCCAAAGGCAACAAAAATTGGCAAGAAAGTTGGAGGAAAACTTAAAAAATTGTCAGAAGTTTGCAAAAAAAAAAAAAGGTATTAAAGTGGTGGGAAAAAAAGTGAAAAGTGACTAAAATGGGCAAAAAGCAGTCATGAGTATCAAAAAGAAATGTCATGGGTTGTTGTCATGCCATAATTATTATCATCGTTCATGTCTTGCCATGGATTTGTATAAAAACATATAAGATTTGGGACCTAGAAATAAATGCACAAACAATTGCATGGGAAAAATGAACGCAATCAGATTATTTCTGCAAATCGTTTAGCCCAAGTTCAGACGACACATAAGCAGATTCTCATACCTCTATATCTTCATATGTTGTAGAAATCCCTAAATCCATCTGTAAACTGATCAAAAACTGACCAATCAGAGGGAAGGGGGTTTGGGTATGGGAGCTTTAAAGAAACAGCAGCTACCACAAAGCTTTTCAGACAGAGGCTGAAATGAGGGTTCTTGAAAACATCAGGGAGAGATAACTGGACTCTTTTTTTTAAAGCAGTTGATCATAGCATAAAAGGATGAAGCCGAAAAAGAGCACCAAAATACCCCCTCTTTAAACTTAGTGACCTGCAGACTGTGGTTTCATATTTCCAGCAGAGAGATCAGACTGCTGACAAGAGAGCAAATCAGCACCTACACTCTGTGAATCCAGAGTTATGATCATCTGTTTCCATAGATATCACTCTCTGGGGTGATTTCGCCTTCATGTCTTTTTTGGGTTTGAGTTCTGCTGCTCTTTCTGTTTGCGGAGGTGAGCCTCGATCTCGTGCCTGAAGAACAGCATCCCCAGCTGCCCGTGCGAGGCCTCGTTCATGGCCTTGGACTGCATACACATGCGGTACTGATCCGGCGGGAGCTCGTCAGCGCAGTGTTTCTCATGCCACAGGTGGAAAAGACCCCGCGATGGCGCTCTCACCACCAGCAGGTTGCTGTGGAGGTATTTCCTGTACAGGTGGACGTCCTCGCCCCCCCAGCCTTTGATGTCGATGTCAAATCCACCTGGAGATGAGGATCAGGAGGTTAATGGAGTGTAATAGAAAGCTGTGTTTCTCTATCAGAGGATGTGTGGTGATGAATGGAGGTGTTAAAGCTGTGATATTCAATCATCTCAGAGTAATTACAGTCTTCACTTCTGTGTTCACGACCTCTTAAAGGAATTAGAGTCTGTGATCATAATCAGTTTTCTCTGCACACAGCCGGCTTTATTGTTTCAGGAGGAGGCAGTGAAGAGACTCTGGACTCACGCTGTGCACTAAGCATCTCTGGACCAGGCGTGTTTAAACCTGAATCTTAAAGCGCCCGAGTTCAGCACGTCTGCTTTTTGCACTCATGCTGTCTCGCTGCAGCTTACATTGATTGCTCTGTCTGTCTCCGTCTCAATTTTTCACTCTGCTCGAGGGCTAAACAGAGATAAGATGGAATTCTAAACCCGACTGTTCAATTCTTCAGTTGTTTGTGTGTATCATGCACTCATAGAGATAACATACTGCAGACTATAAACCTTCAGTTTGAGCAGAAACACAATCATTCTCTCGTCATCAGGAATCAGTTGAACCTATGCTTCATCTTTGCGGTAAATAATGTGAAAATATGACCGCACCTTTAAAACTCACCATAAAAATATTCTCCTTTTTTTTTTTTTTCTTTTGAATTTCTGTTGCGCAAAACAAATTTTTTTTAAAACAGGTTTAACCCTTTACATCCCATCCAATTCTGGCCTATTTACCATGCTATGTTTCAGAACTTATAACTGTAGAACCATCAAGCCAAAATTCATCAGTGACACCAAAGTTAAATGGTTAAAGTCTCTAGTTTCAGAAAATGTCGTGTTTTTATTTGTGGCTAAAGTCCACGTCAGGATAAATGCAGCTGAAACACTTTTTTTCCCCTCTTCATTCTTTCATAACCAATCTTTGAACATCATTAACTTCAAGATGCTTCATGCCAGAAATAAGACATCCACCACATCACTTCTACACCTTTTCATCTATATCTGGGTGAAATTTGAGCTTTCTAGGTAAAACCTTGTAGGAGTTAGAGAGTTTTTAGTCTCAGGTGTCAAACACCAGCAGATGTGTTCTCATTTTCCACAGTTTAGTCTGATGACTTCATGCTAACAAAACCAGCTGTATCACTGCTCAGTGTCCTCTTTGTAGTTAACTTTATTCTCACTGTGAAAAGGTTTGCTAACAAACGTGAAATCATAGCTCCCAGTCACGGATTGTACCTCTCCTGTTGCGCACATGAATAGAAATAACGTGTGGCAAAAAAAAAAAAAAAAAAAGGACTTTTTGCCTTTCTATTCAGCACGCTTTGTGTCAACGGTAAGGCTATTGGTTACTGTACATGTGAGTGTCAGGGCAAGTAGCTGAGAAATGAGCCTGTTAGGGGATGTTTTGTCGGTCCAGTAACCTGTAAAACGAATTTAGCGGCTGAAATGTGAAGAATCTAATTTTTCCAACGACGGCTGCCTTCCACTTTTTGGCGTTACTGTTTATACTTTGATGATGTCAGAGGAATGGCAAACTGGCTGCCAATGCTCTGGTGTGGCACAAGAGGTTAAAGCAACTCACAGCAACAGTCCTTACCAATCATGTAAAATAATTTATTTTGTACACTCGTGTAAATAGCAATAGGAACAGTTCCTCCAGATTCAGAACTGTTTTCATCAACATTACATTACTGATCAATAATTAAAAATCTGGCACCATCTGTACCAAGGTTCACACTATCGGCGCCTTAAATCTGTAATGATTTCCCTTCACACCAAAAACAGACAGAGCATCCGTCTTCTACCTTCTACCTCTGTAACATGGTGTATCTCAAACCCCACTCTCTCTCCTCCTCTGCTGCAGAAACGCTCGTCGACTCCTTCATAACCTTCAGACTGGACCAGTGTGGCATCATCCTTTACCTACATGCTCTAAAACTAAAGCTGCTATGAAGCACTTTTTGTTTGATGCTCAGTGGAAAAAGTGGTAGCTACTTGCACAAATGAATTTTGTGTTTTCTAATGAAAAAATCTCCACTGGTCTTCTTTTCTGACGGGTATTTTTCTGGTACAGTTTGACCTTCCAAACTCCAAATTAAACCAAAATAATTTTTCAACAACACTGAATTAATCAATTCAAGTGAGACTGAGCAGGTAGTTGGCTTGAGCTTCATGTGTCTGCATGAAAATGATTTTAAACTTCTCTCACACTCAGTCAAAAAATGTTTCCATGTCGTGACAGAGATTTGACTCTACAAATAAAATAAGTTAACTAACTTTTTGAAGTTAACTCAAGCTTTTGCACCTCAAAAAATGAAGTTTCAGTGAGTTTTTGTGTCTTACTTTTAGTTTTAGTTTAGTTATAGTATACAAAAAGTGTCTTGTATAAAGACATTATTATTTAAAGAAACATGACAGGCAGCTTTTTGTTACCCTTTACAAGCAGTCCAGGCTTAGTTTTTGTCTTCTAATATCTTCAAATAAAAAATCAATCTAGATTTATCAGAAAAATGTGGCTCACATTTACCCTAATAGACAATTATGACCAAAAATAAGACAAATACTTGATCAGGGTTCAGTTTTTGCAGTGTTTGAGCTGTTACTCTGATACACTCCTGATCAAAAATTCAAGACCAGTTGCAAAATTGCACGAATTTACATTTTTCACTGTTGGATCCTAAAAAGGTTTAAAGAAGAGTTTCAAAATGCAGAAAGAAGAAATGGGAGTGAAGTATCCACACTGTCATGACCTCCTGATGTCAAAGGCTAAACAACTTTTTCTCTTTGACCGCGATGGTGTTGTTGAGCTGCATAAACAAGGCCTTTCACAACAAAAGTTAAATGGTTGACCCAAAAACATTCCACCAGCACTGAGCCTGAGGATCTGATTGGCTGTTTGTCAAAACGTGATGATCCTCGAACCACACGTTTTGCTGCTTTGGAACAATGGAGCTGACGGTCGTGCAAACAGCAGCTGGCTATGTGGAGATGTTGCAGGGGGCGTCCTTCATGATTGAGGGCCCTGCTCTGTTTGTAATAACTGGGTTTTTAAACAGGACAATGCTGCAGTTCTGACAAAGGACTTCTTCTTCTTCCAGGAACAGGAGGAATAATCTCACTCTTTTGGAGCATCCTGCGTGTTCCCCTGATCATCATATTGAGAACATTATGGGATGGATGGAGAGGGAAGTTTACAAAAATGGACGTCAGTTCCAGTTAGTGGTTGCCAAACATGAAGCAGCTTCACCACTTGGAGCAACGTTCCCTGGGAATACTCACATCAAGCATGATAAAAGTGATTTTTGAAGTGATCAACAGGAACAGTGGAGCTCCTCATTACTGAATCTTTTTTTTTCAGACTTCGATTTCTGTTCCTGGGTTTTTTCATGTATCTCTGAGCAGTGGTCTCAAACTTTTAATCGGCTGATGAACAGACTTTTTCACTTCATTCATTGCTTGCAAGAATTTCTTACTCATTTTTCTTTTGTCTTACTCCCATTTCTTCTTTTTCCTTATGAAACTCTCCTTAGAAACCTTTTAAAATCCAACTGTGCAAATGCAAATATAAAGCTGTGCAACTTTTTAATTGTTCTTAAGACTTTGATCAGGAGTTTTTATTGCGTGTTAACCTAATTAAAAACATATACTTTCTGATGCATATCAAAGTGCTTTAGTCCTGCTTTCCCAACTTCTTGTTCCTTATATCAGATTTCAGCTGCTCAGTGAGAGCATTTGTATGCCTCAGTGTGTGTGTATATATGCGTTTGTGTGTGTGTGAGATGCAATAAACCACTTTGGATTTCCCTCTGGCCTCTCATTGATTTCACTTTGGAGGGAAACTAAATTGATGTAAATCTGCCTGGAGAGCTGATATTGCTCATATACAGATGGGAAGGACACAGAGCTGTGAGATATGCTAATGTATGCTGCTGCTGCTGTGGCTCTGAGCTGTTCCACGCAGAGTAATATAATGAAATCTCCTTCCAGTTAAAGAAAGTAATGTAATATTTCTGCCCTGATGTGTTTCGTATCTATTAAGCCACGGCTCCATTAGCATACAGTAGCAGAGCGGCTGTTTTGGTCGCCATCCAGGAAGCCCATTTTTACCCCACATTATGTAACACCTTCGCACGGACCAGAGCCACTGTTTACACATTCCTTTATTTCTCAGGAATTATGCTGAGAACAACTAGAGAGGAAGTTCTTGTAATATTTACCGATGTTGATGAAGTCGGACCTGTACTGGCAGGTCATGCCGAAACCAAAATCCCTCCAGAACCCTGTGTCCTTCTTGATCACCTGCAGGCGAGAGAAGGAGTCTTAGAGAGCTTATGAATGGAAATACAGCAGCTCAACACACTTCAGCTTCAGCAGAGGAAGGCTTTAGTCTGTGGTTTTGTTCCAAGAGCAGCTTGAGAAGAGAAATGTTTCTCGACCTTGTGGATCGAGTGTGACATTCCCCATTCAGGGCGCTCATAAAAATGAGAGGATAAGCTTTGATTGGTGTTTTTTACCAGCTGTTGCTCCACAGGTGGGACGTGTTCAGGGCTTCCATAGATCAAAGTTGGGTTGTACTGGCTGAATAAGACTGGGTAGAAAACCTTTTTACCTGAGAGGAAGAAGAAAGGCAGTGATGTCAGACAGAAGGTAGAAGTCTCATACACAGTCTCTCACTCAATGACTCTATAACAATGTGGATGACATGCCCCCATCTCCAAAAGTGAAGCCAAAATACTGCAATTTGATGGAGCCAGTGGACTGACATTAGGAGTGTGAAAAAGTATTGAAACAGCAATAGATCATGATATTTTGACCTCTGATATTATATCAATATTTCAAATCTTAATATTGATTTTTTTTTTAAATAATAAAAACTTATATTTTAGCGGAGTTGGAAGTAAAATACAGTTTTCTGTGACATAGGGCACGTTTTTTTTTCATGCAGTCTTTCAGTTCAAAAAGTGACGCGAGAAATATGTGACGTTTTTAACTTATTGCTGTGCTGCCTGTCAGTAAAACAAAGCATTTTGTTCCTCATATGTTTAATTACAGTATGAACTTCACTGCAGGTTAAGATGCTTTAAATACATTGTCAAAGGAAATACAAGAATAATCATTTTTTCAGTAACATCAGTTCAAGTGGCTTGATGCACTTTATGTTTTCAAGTGAAGTGTATGTATGTAACACTGCATTTGACTTATTTCAAAAACAATAAAATGGAAAAAAAATTCAATTATATAGTTTTTACTTAATTTATCCTTTCAATTTTGAGTAATATTTTGTAATTTACGTAAATATCATCTTGAATTTTTTTCTTAGTGAAGTGTAGAATATCACAATACATCATAATATTGTGATATCATGAAATTATGGTATCGTGACCCTAGTATTGTGATCTGTCTTAATTATCTATGAAGGTGTTACTGAATTTTTTTTAATGTTCTGGTTATGGAGGTTTTTAAAATGTAATGGGTATTATTTGACTTTATCAATCTATATGAGACCAAGCAAGATATCGTATGTGTGTGTGAGTGTCAGTGTCTAACCAGGTTGTGTGTTGAGTCTGCAGCTGTTGAGAAAGTCAGCAGTGAAGTAAATGTCCACGTCGCAGAAGAAAAGCAGAACGTTGCCTCCCTTCCAGGCTCGGGCCCCGACGTCAAGACCCCGTCCCCGTGAAAACTCCTCATCAAGCTGCATCAGAGTGTAGTTCTTAAAATTCACCTCCCTACAGAGACACACAGAGAAGAGGTGACTGGTAGACTGAGACACTGAGAACACTTCTTTATTTTTCTAAGTTGATTTGAGGATTTACTCAGAGGGACAGGACGGTAGTGGAGTGAGAAAGCTGGAAAAAGAGCAGGACTGATCTAAGAGGCAGAGGACCACAGTTCAGAATCTGACCCAGGTTTAATGACACAGGGGAAACACCTCAATTTGTTGAACTGTAAATGGAATATGACTTCAAGCATCACAGATTTTTTGATGTTTTCATACTATAACTGTCAACTTAGCTCTGACATATCACCTTTCATTTATCAAACACACAGCCCAAGTGCTTCACAAAATACAGAGACTGGAAATTTTAGTAACAAGTGAAAAAAAGAGAGTGGAATACTAAAAAGTAAAATAAAATAAAAGATTGAAAAAAATCCATAAAACAAGAAATGAGCTGAGTGAGAGAATGAGATTAAAACAGTGGTGATTATTTATTCCAGGGGTGGAAAGGAATCACTCCAAGTTGAAAGTCAGATCATAAAGGTAAAGGTCTCTAATTTATTTCTAAGAACATAAAGACAGAGCTGTTCTGATATCCTGAGGCGAAAAACTCCACAGGTTTGGAACATAAAAACAGAAAGCTCTCTGTGAGACAGACACGAAGAACATTTGAAAGGGAAACTTCCGAGTCCACAGCGCTGGAACATAAAGTGAAAAAAAAAAGGTGTTTTGTATGGGAGAGCAAGGCCATGTAGAGCTTAAAAAACATTAAAGAACTTTACACTCAGTTCTAACAGACACACAGAGCCAGAGCAGAGTTTTAACCTCTCAAGACCTGAGCATTTTTCTTGTGTGCATTTTTATTTCTCTTTGCTATTTTGGATCAGTGAGACCTAATGAGTATAAAAAATGAATTTGGTCTTTATATGGGCAGTCATTTTTCTAGTGTTATTGGTTAGCTTCTAGTTTTTAGTTGTGGGCGTTATTGTCCATAACTACACTATTTTTTCTCACTGAAATGGATGTAGAGTTATGATATCACCAAAAGATGATGTGAGAAGTGTCCCTAAATGTGGCTAAGAGATTAAAGTTTTAAAAAATAAAGTTTCATGGGTCTGAGAGGCAGAAACGTTGATATATCATATTATTGATATCTGTCCAATATCAGCAAACAACTAGTCTCCGATATTATCTATTAACTTTATCGGCCTGCCTTTAAAACCTCTGATACAAGCAGACCACTCTGCTCTAGCACCTCTACCCAGCAGTGCCTGGATCCAGCAGGCATAGCTCATGTGATCACAACAACAGACAAACTATTATTTGTTTCTGCTCCATCATATCAGAGTGATGTGTTTATTTTGAAATTAGAGCTGTTAACTGTTAACTTTATAAGTATAACTTTTTTTCATTGGAGATCATATTGAGTTCGTGTTTCAGGACCTTCTGATTTTTAATAATTTTATTCAATTGTATATTCTTATATTAAGATTACAATGTATATATCCTGTCAGGTAGTAACAAATTGGTTTTGTTACAATTTTTCCTCATACCTACTATAACTGACTATTGTTTTCTGTTTGAATAATATCCCTTGTTCAAGCCTTTTCAAACATTCCTTAGAAGAAGTTATCAAAGTATTTATGATTCATGCTGATATTGTATGAGAAGATATTGGTATCAGCCAATACTTGAGGTTCTGCTATCAGTATCATATTGATGCAAATGTAAGTGTTTTCTCAGCACATATAAATGCATTTTTCTTATACCATAGTGGATGGAAACTTCCTCAGTGTCTCTTGGATCTAGAAAATCTTCACAGGCTTATTATTCATCACGGCTTCTTATTTCAGCAGAGCTTTCATGACATTCTCCTCATGGCTAATCTGTTAATCTCCTTTTTAGCTTTTTCTACTACTTTTTTGAGTTTTTAATCAGAGAAAGAAACACCCCCTGCCTCTCCAAAAACACCTTGAAACACCTTTGTATTCAACAGAGCGAGGTGTTAACTGTGAAACCTTCACAGCTAGAAGCCTCATCAGAATGCCTGTCAAAGAAATTATTATGATTCCTGAAATCAAAAGACGATTCACAAAAAAAGATGCTGAAAAAGGATGAATCAAGGCGCTGAATTCATCAATTGTCGGGTCAGAAAATGAATTTCTCATGCGAGTATTCAACAGGTCCACATCGTGCAGGTGTGAGTGTCTGTGAGCGCTTTGTGCACCTCAGCTGTGAAGCTCATTATGTCCAATCTGCAGCAAAAACATCAACATGATCTGCATGCTGATCCACTGACAGCTGCTCCACAGAAAAAAGGTGGTGCAGAGTCGCAAATCCCCTCTAAGGAGAAATTTACCAGAGTTCAATAAGTTTGTCCCGGAACATGTCGAAGTGAAGTAAAATGAAATGTTAATCGAAAACCTCACTGGTGACTCGCCTTAATACACTCCTGTTAAATCAAATAACCACAAACCAACACAACATCACACACAGGCAGACTGATTCTTCTCAGAACTGTTTGGTTTCAAGGATTGACCGAGCTGCCAAATGGGCTGTATTTAACCGTTACTCAAAGGCCTCAAGGGAGGGTCAACAGAGGCCAACAACTGCGCAGTTTGGTCCCAGGCGGGTTAATCTGTCCTTAAAATCCTCTGTTTTCTGCCTTTAATATTTCCTAACTAAAGATTACAGCATAATGACCTCACATTTCTTCCATTTCACATCATCACAGCTTTCTTTTTTCTCTTGGATTGAACAACTGGAAGCTGGAATTAATTTCTTAGGATGACAAAGCTCCTTCTATCGCAGAGTTTAGGGTTTTGTGAGGATGTGGTGACACTGAGACAAGCAGCTGGATCCACAAACACACAGCTGCGGCTTTCTTTCTTAACCATAACAATCCATGCTGTAAGTGACTAATCCTTTACTCATGCATGCACAGACTCACAAGCGCGCACTTTCATCCATCTCAGTCGCTGAACACTGAGGGAAAACTGTTTTTCTGGTAAAGGCAGAAAAAAGGATTTAACCTCCTACTTCATCCATGTGACTCGGGATGACTTCACACATGTGAAACAGAAGAGATGAAGCAGGAAGGTAGAGAGGAAACCAGGATGACCAGAGGAAACATGGTCAGTTTGTTTGTGCCAGAGGCGGCTTGAATCACTCTTTTCCATTTCAGTGTATTGTGAGAGTGGATGACAGAAAATGCTTTTTTCCCAAGCACGTTGTTTTAGCTTTTTCTGTAAAAAGAAAAAGTAATTCTACCATAAGCAGTAAAATATTAGCTCATTTGTCTGTCTGACAATAACTTCTAGTTACACAGAACAATTACAAAGATCCAGTCAACATGTGTTTGTGCTTTGTCGGTTGATTCGTCAGCAAACAGAGTCCAGGCTGAAGTCTATCCACAGTTTATGAATCTAAACAGAGTCGATCTGTTTCAGTCTCAGAGTCCCAGGAGAGGCTGACCCACCCGCTGGCACCAAACTGTCCACAGATGGCAGAATCGGAGCACAATGCCTCTGTTTGTCCCAGACAATGTTAATGTAACAGCAGCTCCGCTCACACGTTGATTCAGTCTTAACTTTGATGGGGCGGTGAGCACTTTTGTCTGGAGGAGGAGAAAACTAAAATGTAGAGGGGAGTGAAGTTTTTGATTTCATGAAGATGAACAAAACTGTGATAAAGAAATGTGTTTTCATATATTTGCTTTAAAGGAATATTATAACACTTCTGAACGTTTAGCGTTAGATAAACATATAGCGTGGGCCATAAGTTCCTATACATGAGAAAAATAAACATTTTATGTTGGACAACCAAAATATTTATATAATGTGCTCTATATATTTACTATTGTTTGAAAACACATATTAACCCTCTGATACATGAATTATGAAAGTCAGGAATTCTCCCTTGAGTGTTTTTATTTGTCTCAAGGCATGAAAAATAGTTTTACTTTTTTTTTATTATTATTATTTGTAAATGAGCATTTAACACAAAACAGTGTGAACTGAATGTAAATATAAAGTTTTGTTTGACTTCTTTTCTTTTCTTTTTTTGTGATAATTTCATGAATAATCTTTTTTTAATGCTTTGCAAAACCTTTTAACTCTCATCCATTTTAACACTGAATATTTTATAGTTTGTAAGCTTTTTCACCCTAAAACGTTTGTCAATGACTTTTTTAAAAATAGTTAAATGTTTGGAAAAAAAGTGAAAACATTTTTTCAGACCCTAAAAAGAATAAAAATATCCTGACACAGGCTAATATGAATTTCCACCACATGAACCATTAAATTTAGGAGTAAATAACTTTTAAATAGGTGTCCACTGTAGTGACCACTATGCACCACAGGGTTAATTCATATGTTTTCCACTGTTGATGAACTTGCATCAGAACATTTGAAATTATGCCGAATGGCATTGGTGATCAAAACGTGTTCCAAAACTTCCCTTTTGGGAGCAAAACATCTGCGTTAATGTGCCATATCTGAGGCAATAATGCTAAGTAAAATGCCCTCTTAGAGCTAAAGCATAAACTGAAGTACCATCCCTAGTGTCAAACTTGCGCTTAAATGTCTTCAAGGGAGCCAAAACACACACAAAAGTGCCCTCCTGGTTGAAAAACAACACTTTTCTGCCCCTTCAGCTTCTTAAAACAGCCCTCCTGGGAGCCAACACACATGCCCTCCTCTTTGGAGTCAAAACATGTACCAAAGTGCATCCTCTGAGCTAAAAAGCATGCGAAAAAGTCTTTGTGCCTTTTTTTTTTCTTTTGCCCCTGCCCTTGAAAATGTTTGTGCACACCCCTGCCCTGACCTATGGATCCAGACTTGAGATGATCTATGTCTCACATCTTCACTTTATACACTATGGCCTTCAAGTGCCCCCAAAAATAATCAGAAGTATCTCCTGGGATATCTGAAACATAAAAAAATATATACATGATACATTTTCTTATGTATGGAAACTTGTGACCTACCCTGCAGAGTCATAAACAAATTATTAAACTGCCCTGCTTTTGTTCAATTCCTTGTTCCTTTTAATGCCTGGTACCACTCAAAGTACATTTGTTCAAACAAGTATAACAATCACAGCTAAAATAACTCAAAGGAGTCTAATTTAAGGGTTCATATCTTTTCTTATAATGACAAAAATCAGTTCTTCCATCAATTGTTTTGGCATTGTGAAACTGCCAAAAAAACGGTGCTTTAGGCTTTCCCTGGTTCCTTTTCTGTCTGTTTTAGTCACATGATCCACACAAGAGCGAGCACTTGATTTCATAACCATTGTTTTTGATGATTGCAACCATGTTTTTTGGCAAACTCTCTAACAGTTTCTGACACTGTTCTGCTGTCTCAGCAGATCATTCCTGTTGCAAAATTTCAAACAGATTATCTCTGGTTTGGAGCCTGTGGTTCTTCATTTTGAGTTTAATTTTCTGCCACAAGTTTTAGATTAAGATCTGGTGATGGATCAGGCCAAGGCATGGTACCAATGACTCAATAACCGTGCTATGGTTTGAATATAACCAGAAACTTGAACACTTTTGGTCTTTGCATGTGCAGTTCTGCCTATGACTGGCCTCTTATATATCCTAGAATATAATTAAGCTTACAGCAGGTCTGGAGTGGCTAACCCGGAGGATCTGGACAATTTTGCCTGCACTGGAAGCTCTTTTTTTTTTCATACAGCTGGCCGTTTCCTTGACAACACATCCGGGCACGCTCAGCAGTGCTTGTCAAAGGGTCATGAGAGCGAGTATAAACACAAGAAAATGGACAGTGAGAAGAGAAAGGGTGGAGTTGAAAAAGCAGGATTCAAAAAGAAAAGCATTACAGTCGAGCTTGGCCGCATGCGACAAACTTTGGAACTCTTCTTTCAACACGAGGTCATGGGATGAAAAAGAAACTCTAAATGGAGACAGAAAACACAACCATTGTCCAATTTATGAGGTGTGTGGTATTATAACTTAATATGATTGAAGTAATGTTTGATGCTACCCCAAATTACTTGTTATGATATAAAAAAGGCCAGTGTGAGGTGTAAAACTCCAGAGCTGAAAATGGGCTCTGGCTTACCGCCTCTCAAATATGACATGAAGCATTTTCTAATCAGCTGCATTTTGCATCTGGTGTTCTGCACCTGAGTGTCTTATTGGTTCAGTGACACAATTCATCAAGTGTGTATAAAACTAGATTTCCTACGTGCACATGTTGCTCTGTTTCTTCAATACATCTGCATCCACTGTTACCAACATTATCCTGTTTTTGTCACCTTGAAGGTCTCCATAAAAGAAATGCAGAAAATTGATGAAACATTTCTGTTTGTATGGCTTGATATCAAATTTAACCTCAATTTTTTTGTTTATATTTTAACAATAATGGATGAAATATGCAATTTAAACCAAAGGTCAGACACCAAAACAGACTACGCTGTCTCTAGATATAGGAAGAGACCTGCGGCTGAGCTTGTTTTCAAGATAACTAAAAGTACAAGTGAAATGACCTGTGCCTTCGAAGCTGTTTTATCTATATAGAGATCTGTTTTTGCCTTTTGGAGAAGAAACTTGCTGATAACAGTCCAAGCAGAATAATATCCTCTATATTGATGGCAGGGATCTTGTGTATATATTACAGTTACACATTCATCACATGAACAGGTCAGGATGATCAAAGGAATTAAAGATTAGGGCACATAGTCACCTTGAAGACACACTTTAACTTAGACCAGATAATATCCAATGGATGATCATGATTAGCCTCTTATGCTCCACTGTGCCCCTCTGAGTTCATCAAAGTATAAACAATAGCTTCGTCAAACACTGGAACACATCCTGTGTCAGAAAGCTTAGATTCTTCACATTTGAGTCGTTAAGTTTGTTTTACAGTTTACTTGACCGACAAAACATACTTAGTTAAAGAATCAATCAGATGGCGATCACAACAACTGTTACATCCTAACTGTTTAGGGTCATTATGTCACGTCCATAGACTGCACCCTGAATATTCACTCTCCTTTTCAACAGAGGAATCCAGAGCTCAAACATATCAAAAGTGTTGTTACATCAAATTATTCCAAGTGGTGAAATTTCTCCTGTAAATCTGTTGTATTTCTGTTTGTCATGACTGTTTTCTAAAAGAACAGCAGCTTCACAGTCTTATAGCATTTCCTCTTCAATGTGAATAACATGTGAAGGACAGAAGTGCCCTTATCTCGATACACAGAGATTTGATGTCAGGAGAGCCTGATTTTTACATGAAGTTCTCTCTGCTTGACGAGCCAATAGCCTGCATAAAAACCCCCAAACAGGCTAAACTATTGGTTTTTGGGCCTGTCAATCATGAGCACAGTAACCAATAGCCTTAGCATTCACACAAAGGTTGCCATAGCTAGTTTGGTGGCTGAAAAGACATCTCTACTTGCATGCTCTATTCTTCCATATTCATGTGTGCAACAGGAGTGGTACAATCCGTAACCGGGGGCTAAAATTTTACAATATTTAGGGAACCTTTTCACAAAGAGAACAAGGTTGACTACAAAGAGGATGCTGAGCACTGATTCAGCTGGTTTTGTTCGCGCGAAGTTGTCAGACTAGTGCTTGTAAAATGAGAATGCATCTGCTGGTGTTTGGTCACCTGGGACTAAAAACTCTCTAACTCCTACAAAGGTTTACCTAGAAAGCTACATTTATCCTGATGTGGACTTTAGCCACATACAAAAACATGACATTTTCTGAAACTAGAGACTTTAATCTTTCAAATGAGGTGTCACTTATGAATTTTGACCTCATGGTTCTATGGTTATAAGCTCTAAAACATGGCATGGTAAATAAGCCAGAATTGAGTGGAGTGAAAGGGGTTTTGAAAATATCAGGTGTGAACAAGGCCTTTATTTATGCATCAAATCTACCACCAAGGTGACACATTTTATTCAAAAACACAAAGTTTTCTGTTTTGTGGAATCACTGAAGTCAGCAGGATTCATCCTCAGAAGACCCTGAATGTCAGAATAAAACTGTGATGAGATTTCTCTGCTTTGATGTGATGAGCAAACAAACAGACTTGAGCTTCTGTCCTGAAAAACCATGCTGCTAGTGTGTCGAAGCAGCAGAAACACTTCACCCGGTGTCTGTGTAACACGTTCAAAAAGAAGCCTGAATACGGTCGTCTCGAAGAGCTTACAGGCGGGTGTTTCTGCTCTCACTAAGCGCCGCATCTGCAGTCAGTCCTCGAGCTGTATCCACATGCAAACAAACAAATACATCGCTTACACCGAGGCACAGTTTCACAAAGAAAGAGGAGAGAAAATCTGGTCTCGGCTCCCTGTCCTCAGCAGAACTAACAGGATCAGGCCTGCTGCTGAGACACAACATGACAGCTCTTTAGAGGATTCTCACTCTGACACACTTTCAACAATTTAGCCCGTACAAGGTACCAGCCATCACGCCCACGGTAAACAAATTGACTATTTTAAGCTATAATAGGGGCGCTGAAGCCTGAGGGGGAGACGGGAGAAAAAACAGCTAAATATAAAAAGTAATTTAGAAAACAAGGGTACTGCAGGGTTCAAGAGCAGTTTTTCACCAGCACACAATAATGGCGCATGTGTTCACATTAGTGCCCATTTTAGAGACTCAGGAAGTCGCTACAAATAAGCAGCTCAGAATAACCGAGAGAGCCAATACGACCAGGCGAGTAAACACAGCGACAGGGCGGCTCTCTGGAACAATTCCCCTTAAAATAATGTTAGTAATCAGGAAAAAAAATCACCTCCACAAAGCTGCTCATGAATTATTGATGATTATCTGTCGTCTGAAGTGAGATTGTAGCTAATTAGAAGGGGCTGCCATCAGGAGAGAGTTTGATTAGCTTAGTATGACACATTACAAAAACATGCAAATCCCACTTGTTAACACATTTGTTCTGAGTGTCTTGTTTGTTGAATTAGTCGGAAAAAAGGGTGGAGATGTGTCATGGTTGCTGTTTTTTTATTTTAAAACAGAGCTTGTATTTTGGATGCTGCTCAAGTTTAGTGTGCTATTTTTGAGAACTTAAAGAGGGAGTACTGTGCTCTCTTTAATATTTATTCTGTCCTTCTAGTGCTCCCAAAGTAGCTAAACATGATTTACACCTCAATAAAATCCCCTTTTTTCCTCTCACTAGTATTTCAGGAAACCTTTATTTCAGCCTCGGCTTCATTTCATTTGCTGTCTCTTTAAGGCTCCTTAATACACAAACCCCCTTCCCTCTGATTGGCCAGATCTCTTGAGGTCCATGAACAAGGCTTGGTGTTTGAGGCCCACGCCTTCAAAGTGTCATGGAACCAATTAGAAGATCCTTACGTGATGACCTCATCATTTCAGCAGGTGTCACACTGATCTTCACCAGTGTGAGACAGCGTTTTGATCAATTTACAGACAGATTTAGGGATTTCTACAACTTATGAATATGTAGAAGGTAAAATATCTGCACACTTTTATTCTGAACATCCAGCATTGTTACTTTTTATCCATGTTCAAGAAGAATTCAAGAAACGAGCTAAGAACACACATGCGCACATCCCTAGTCATAATACCCCCCCCACACACACACACACACACATTGCTCGCTCTCTGTGAACTTCCCTGTAGATACCCTGCAGCGTTCAGACATCTGCTCACCTAAACTTCTTGCAGGGATTTATTCAGAGGCTGCCAAGAAAAAAGTCAGACAAGTCGTGTGGAAAATTTGGCTATTTACATTCACACATGCAGCCATGAAAATTGTAGAGCTTGTCCAAAGTTAGGACCAAGGGCCAATCATAGCCTGAGGTCCACTTTCCCCCCAGCTTTCATTTAACAATGTGTTTAACATGCACAGAAATGAATCATGTTCTAAATTCTGTGAACATTTACATGTTCTGTCAAAGTCACAAACCAAACCAAAGTTGATCCAGTAAGGTCTCACTAAATTACATTTAGACTGTGCAGAAACTCAACAACTCTTACAGCTGACGTCTTTAAAGTCCCTGTGAGGACTTTCTGAGTGATAGTGGAAAAGTCTCATCTCTAGATACATACCTGATCATAATTCACAACTTCAAATGGGATTATCAGCACTGAAGTTGTTTTTTTTTCTAACGGCTATTTCTCAGCTTCCTGGTCAGCTCAAACTGGACTGGATTGATTTATGGCAAGTGTGAGTCTCCATGACAACGCCATGCTGGTGATGTTCAGCAGTGAGACGAGAGATCTGGGTTTTTCTCTGCTGAAAACTATTTTTGTGATTTATTTAGTAGTAAAAGTGGACACTGAATCTGGACTGTCTGACAGAAAAGGGACAGAAGAGCAGAAGAAAGCTAAACAGGAGAGTGATGGAGCATGAGCTAAAACAGGGGTTGAGCTGTTTGTGATAATGCTCATTCCTGTCCATATGCAGCAATTAAACTGCAGTGATCTGTTCAAACCTGAGAGTCTATCAGTAAAATGAAGAACCAGGTTATGTTTGCTCTGCTAGGTGAAGTTGGAGTTGGTAGATGAGCACTGGTAGGACATAACCAGAATTCATTAACGTTACACGTTACTGATATGTCTCAGAGCACCGGGCTGTGAATAGTGCGAAATACTGCCTTCTACTGAACTATAGTACAATTTTACAAAGTTTGCTTCTTGTCATGTTTTGAACAACAGCAGTACGTAACTGTTGATAAATACATTTCTTCGTCCCATTGAATCTGGTATAAAGTTGTCTTAAACAAACAAAAGTGGAGTTAAGAAGATCTGAGGGGCGCAGGTGGATTAGGTTGCACACCATGAGGTTCACCCTTGAGCGGGTGGCCTGGGTTCGATGCCTGTTTCCCGCATGTCACTACTTGCTCTCGCCCCCTTTCCTACTCCATCAAATTAAAAGCATGAAAAGCCAAAAAAATAACTTAAAAAAGAAGATCTGCTCTCCATTCATTTCTCAAAACAAGTCATGTCATTACAACTGATTGTCACTGCTATTTACTTCAAATGGATTCTTCTCACAATCATTTTAAATGAATGGATTCATCATGATGTAATAAGTGAGAGTTCAAAAGACACATTAGAGGTCACAGGACAAAATTTAAGTTCTGAAATGGTGCATGAAAATAGTTCAGAATGCAAGATACGGAATATTTGAGTCTAAAAATATTGTTTGTAGGTAAAAAAAAAAGTCTGAATATTAAAAAAAACCCTGATAGAATCCAGATCCTGGACACATGCATGATGTAACACTGCAGAAAACTGACCACATCATCAAGTGTCAAGATACACCTGAGTAAAACAAATACATAAATATGTGAATGAGAGCTGCTGGGGCTTGTTATGTGTCTCTTGTTTGGACCACCAGGTTACCTCCACCCGTTCTCTCTCCTCTCAGTGTCAGCGCCTCACAAGCTGGTGAGTAGCTCTCTCATTAGCAACGATTGAGCAAATAAAGCGAGCTGCACCCGCTCCTATAATTACTTGATGTTGTACTAATTAAGAAGTGCCTCGAAGTTTGTTTTCCTGCAAAGAGGGATCACAGACGGTAGAACATCCACTGCAGGTTACTCTCTGTGCCACCATCCATCCAAATATTACCCAGGTCAGGAACTTTTTGAACTAGAATTGCTTAAAGTTCCTATTTTTGTATTCCACAAATGGATGAATGAGTGTTTTTGGTTTGATTATTCAAGCTTTGCCTGGAAACTCATAATGCTTCACGGAGTAATTCATCCCACCCAGTATAAACGTTTTGCCATTATTACAGCATTAAATCACTGCATTAACAGGCCTTTACTGTAAGTCTGACTGTCCCATGAGTCGAAGACAACACAGCAAAACTGCTCTCCCTTCCTGAACATTCTCTGCTTTTTAATGCAGCCAAACTTAATGTAAGCTCTCTCCTGCCTCAAAATCTTTTTAATACCTGAAATCGATTTGAAGCGAGTCAGTCTCCCTGCCTTTCTGTCTTTCATCTCGTCTGTTGTTTGCAGAGCTGGCAGGCTGCTGTTTTCTCTCTGGGCTTTTGTGTAGAGGAAAAAAAAAAAAAAAAAAAAGGAGGTTGTGCTTTACAGTGAGCCGGGGATTCAGCAGTCTGTGCATGTAATGGAGAGGTAAGTGCGAGCCATAAAAAATGCAGACTTGTTGTGATCACTCTCAGGCTCAGCCCTCAAGCAAGACAGCTACACGTATTATCTGCGGTGAGTAATTTGTGCACAGACACTCTTTCTCTAAGGTGAAAAATGGACAGCTTTCAGATGATTTGTTTATCTCTACAGCCACTTAGGATTTTCTTTCTCGGCTGACTTTTTCAGTATATTTCCTCAGAGCTGTCAGAGGCTCTTCAGTTTGTTGTTGTTCACCCGTCGGTGAACTGAAAGAAACGCCACAATGACATTAAAGGCTTATAGAGGCGTCTGTCAGAGAGATGGTGCAAGAGGAAGATGAGGTAAATGCCGCTGTGGCTGGAAGACTGATAGAGTGATCTCATCCTTTGTGTCTTTATCTGTCTAAATTCCTGATCCCTCCTCTTTCATGTGAACACACTTCTTCCTTTGAAATCCTTGTCAACGCTGCCCTTCCTCAGACTTCTCTCATCTTATCTTTGCACCTTTTGCTCTAACTTCCCTTCTCTTTGTTCCCCCTCAGCCCTTGTCTCTCCTCTCAGTCTGAAACACGGATTGTATTCCCACGTATCGGCTGGTATCCTCTCTTCCTCGCTCCCTCTCCGCCGCATCTCTTCCTCTTTATCTAACCTTGCTCTGGATCATTATTCCTGAGCATGTAGGGCTCAGAGACGTACATGCCCCCTGATGGTTTGATCCTGAGTTCAGGCTTTGAAGTGTGACTGTGTAAGCGTAATACTTGAAATTTCAGCAGCTGATCCCATCTATTTTAAAGATATCCCTGGTGTCTGGCAGAAGCCTTGGAAACAGACGCTCTGGTTTTATGAAGCTTTTTCTGCTTCTTTGGCTTCAGTTACAGAGGACGCTCACTGGCATTTGACATAAACCAAAATGATTAGCACCTGCTATAAAACCAATCACAGATCATTGCGAGTCAGAGCCGATTAGACTCATGAAAACGAGCTACAAGTGGTTTTTATTGTCTCCTGGATCTGTGTAATTGTATTTTACAGGTAATTTAAGAGAGAACAACAGTTCACTAAAGCAGAGAGTGTTACCGCTCGTGTCTGAAAAAGGACAGATAAGGGGAGCATGTTTGGGAGCTGAGACAAATCAAACCACTTTGCGGAGGTGAATTTAATTTGTAGAAAGGGCAGCGTGGAATTGGATTGGCCTTTAATGAAGCCATCGCTGCTGGGAACAGATATCGACAGGTTAGTGAGGGGAGGTGTGTGGCTGTCGGAACAAATTTGAGCTCTTAAAAGTGGCAATGGTTTTTGATTGTGTCTGACTGCTCTGTCATGGTTTGGATTTGATTTAAGGCTGAAGTTGAGAAAAATAAAGTGAATGTGTGGTTATGCAGATATGAATCCTGAAAGAGTGAGCAGGGCCCCAACAGGGGGAAGTGGAAGAGTCTGACTTGTTTTTTTATAATTTACACCAAACTGAACATTTCCACTGACAGTATCTTTATATGTTAAAAAAGAAATAAACTGCTTTCAACATTATTATTGTTATCACTTCCTTTGTAAAAATGAGCAGCTTAGAGATGCTGCAACTTTATTTCCCAACCCCCCAGAGGTGCTTGCATGCCTCGTCAGTCGTGGGTTGAGAGTTTTTGGGCTGGTTTTGCCTGTATGATCCAAGCCTGATTCTCTCCGAGCTCTCAGCTAGATACCATTTCCAATACCATTTCTTCTCCCCATATCAAGTCCAATACTTGTGCCTTGGGTATCTGCAGATGCTGAGTACCAACCCGATCCCAGTATGTTATAATAAAAAATATCATATTGCACCTGTATAAGACCTGGCTCAGATTAAACCCTTTGTAAAACATGAATAAATACAGGAAATTAAAGCCATTTATTTTCATTTTAACAGGATCAGGTGTTTAATTAAGTTAGTTTTGTTGAAAATCTCAACACTCGTGGCACTCTTTGAGATACTATCTTTGCACAGTTTCCATGTCACCGTCTTGCTGGTGGGACTTGGAGCCTGAAGTATTGACACACTGCCAACATACAAACTAGTTAGCTCCAAGTCTCGCGTCAACCGGTTCTGACCATAGACTGTGTATAGAATGGACAGCGTGGCTCCGCCTGTCACCGTTCTACGTTTTTGAAGCCAGAAAATTCTTTCTCAAGCCGCCATTGTGTAGCCAGAGTCTGCGCAGTGGAAAATTTCCGGGGGAGCAGTGTAAAAAAGAGGAATAAAATTATTTATTTCTTCTTCTTTAGAAAGTTTAGTCTCCTTTTGGCTCTCTTTTCTGAAGTTTCTTATCATCCCTGATAAAATCTACTCACGAACAGCAGCTGTCAACTATCGTAAAACGAAACTTATAACACAGTTTTTAACGTCCAATAACTTATGAGAAACAAACTCCTCAGTATAAAAAAACTTGAACACAATGCAACAATATTACATTGTCATACTACCTTAGCGTAAAGATGAGAGAAACGTTTCTACCTGGTATCGTAATTTTTTTAAGTTTTCCTGACTCATATCCAGAATGCATGGGGGGGCAGGGCTTATGACCTATTCTGCAGCCAGACACCAGGGGGCGGGGCTTATGACCTATTCTGCAGCCAGACACCAGGGGCGGGGCTTATGACCTATTCTGCAGCCAGACACCAGGGGGCGGGGCATCTGCTGGAAGCTTCAATTAGAGCTGCCAAGAAGACTGTGCCAGAGTTTAAAAAAGCGAAACATTAGATTTCCAATTTTATAAATCAAGTAGTATCAGATCTGTGCCTGGACTCTAAGAGTCACCAATACAATACAAGCATTTTTGGCAGTATCGGAACAATTTCCGATGCTGGTATTGGAATCGGAACAACTCTACTCTCAACAACGAGAAAAAAAAGCAACAACACCAGATAATACATACTTAAGTTTTAGTTTCACCTCTCAGTCACTCCACACATGCGCAGTCTGCCCCCGTCCCCTCCACTGTGAGTGTTGCTGTTCTAACACGGCACTCAGCTGCCAGCTACTGATGGCAGAGAGGAGCTTCGATTCACGTTATCTTGCAGCTTTATACCAAAGCTGTAACATATAAGGTTCTGCAGCATCACCACAAACATATACAAAGATCGAGTAAAACTTCAAAAAGAGAATGCTGCTTGAATCACTGGTGTGTCTGATGCACCAAATGGTGTCAATTCATGCATTTAAGTGTTGAATTTAATATCTATATAGTGATTTAGGGGAGAAATCAGAATATTGAGATGTATATGTATCAGGGAATAGGCTTAAAATATGGAGGAATTGTTTTAGGCCACATTGTGTAGCTCTAAGTTTGTGTATGCTTCAGATTTAAGAGAAGATCATTTGTGAAGTGTGAGCCAGTCTTTACTTATATGGTAACTTTGATCCTTAGGAAGCACAACTTTTGGGGGAATTTAATATCCATGTTTCCAGACAAAGGGGCGGAGCTAACCAGGATCCCTGAGGTCTACACACTTCACTTAAACATCCAACAATGTTGATAAAATGGAAACATCCCCTGACTGAGATTCATGTCAGTCGTAGCTCCGGAAACTCACTAACAGCAACATGTTTGAATTCCCACTCCGAGCATGTGAGCATGCTGTTCCTGGCTTCAACTCAAAGAAGTACAGAGCCTCAGGGCTGTGTTACCCTCAAAGAGGAACCAACTCCTGCTTTGGTCCCTGATACTGGGCATGTTTTCAGACAGTTGTTTCTGGAAGCTTTTCAGCTGTTTGAATACATGTAGTGGAGTTGATGCTGGAGGGGTGGAGTAAAAGTGTGTGTAGGAGGAACATGATCAGACACCTGCCCAACTCAGCTTTTTCTAACATGTATAGACAGAACAATGAGTATATTCATCAAAACAGATTACAGAAGACTCAATGGAGAATAATAGATCTCAGCTGCAGCCAAATTACCTTACACACATTCATTCATCTTCCTTTGTGTGCCTTACAGGTGCATTATATATGTGTGTGTGTGTGTGTGTCTGAGTCCAGGATGATCAAACCACAGGTATCCAGCCCCAGTGATGATTCACATTCATTTCAATCACGGCCTGAGAACAAGACAAAGCAAAGAGGGGAACAGAGCTGATTACAAGCCCTGATTAACTCCCAGATAAGCTGCTACATAACTGAAGGATGCACATGTGCAGAGTGAGATGAATACAAAACAAGAGTTCAAGGCTGCTCTGCTGCTCAGGGAGAGATTACAGGATCTCTCCTTTCACCCACTGTCCTGTCACAAACTTCTGCTCCAACTGTGTTTAATGAAGTTTCTCCTGCAAAGTCTCCTCCTTTGACTTTAGAGGATATTAGTCCTGATGGTGGTGGTGCTCAGGCATTAACCCATCTGCAGTTTCACAACTTTGCTCCAATAGTAAGGCTGATAGGGGAAAACCACTCACACACTTTTAGCTGGCAGGATTTATCAAGTCTACCCCCTTATTTATCTTCAAGGATTTTATCATCTAAAATCCAAACAGATTTTTAAAAACTTGAAATTCTTGGAAAACAAAACATCAACACAACCAACTTAAAACAGCTTCTGCCTCCTCCCACTCCAAGAATCTCAAATGTATTATGAGGACATGATAGGTGGGAAGTAGGGTTGGGCAATTAATCCAAAATTGGATTAAAGCGCAATATGACCTGTTGCAATATTCTTATTGCAGACAGTGCAATATTTCTTTAACCTGTGTCAGAATACCACATCTATTTTTTTTACAGTAGATGTTTAATGTTCTTTACTGGTGTTACTCAACTCTGCTCAACCAGATAGCGACTGTTAAAAACTACATCTACATGAGAAACAATGTAAATGGTAAAAAGTGGCAAAAACAATGTTGTTTGCAACTTTTGATTCACTGTTTGTTTGTTTGTTGATTTTGCTGCGGATCTCTGCTGTAAAGCACTTTGTGAACTGTTGCTTTTAAAGGTGCTCTATAAATAAAGTCATTATAATTATAAAAACAGCAAAAAGAAACAATTAAAACAGTTTTAAGGTGCCAGAAATGGTCAAGAAGCAGCAAAAAATGGCAAGAAAATTAGAAAGAAACTTGAAACATACACAAAAAGTAGCAAAAAATGGTCCAAAGTGGTCAAAGAAGAGTGAAAATTGACTAAAATGGCCAAAAAGCAACAAAGGTTGGCAAGAAAATTCTCAGAAAACTTTGAAATTAGTCAGAAGGTGGCAACAATGGGGAAAAAAGTAACAAAAAAAATAAAAGTTGTAAAATAGCCAAGGGCAACGAAAAATGGCAAGAAAGTTGGGATGAAACTGAAAAATAACCAGAAGGTAGCAAAATAATGTTCTAAAAGTGATGGGGAAAAAAGTGAAAAGTGACTAAAATGGGCAAAAAGCAACAAAACTGGCAAGAAAATTTTTAGAAAACTTTGGAAATAGACGGAAGGTCGCAATAATGTGGAAAAGGTGACAGAGAAAATGGAAGGCAAAAATAAAATGTTGTAAAGGTAGCAATGGGCAACAAAAAAAGGCAAGAAAGTTGGGATAAAACGGAAAAAAATAACCAGAAGGTAGCAAAAAATGGTCCAAAAAGAATGGGGGGAAAAAAAGTGAAAAGAGACTAAAAAGGCCAAAGAGCAACATAACTGGCAAGAAAATTCTGAGAAAACTTTGAAATTAGTCAGAAGGTGACAACAATGAGGAAAAAAGCAACAATAAAAAAGAAAAGTTGTAAAATAGCCACGGGCAACACAAAAAATGTCAAGAAAGTTTAGATAAAACTGAAAAATAACCAGAAGGTAGCAAAATAATGTTCTAAAAGTGGTGGGAAAAAAAGGTGAAACGGGACTAAAATGGCCAAAAAGCAACAAGCTTGCAAGAAAATTATCTGAAAACTTTAAAATATTCAGAAGGTAGCGGTAATGGGGGGGAAAAGTGACAAGAAAAAAAGAAAAGAAAAAATTTAAAACAGCCATGGGCGGAAAAAAACGTTGAGAAAAAACTAAGGTAAAATAGCCAGAAGGTGGAAAAAACGGTCCAAAAGTGATGGAAAAAGAGTGAAAAGTGACTTAAATATCAAAAAGCAACAAAACTGGCAAGAAAGTTGTCAGAAGACTTTGGAAATAGTCGGTAGGTGGCAACAATGGGGAAAAAAGTGACAAGAAAATGAAAAGTTGCAAAAACTAGGCAAAGTCAGCAAAAATAGCAAGAAAGTTGGGATAAAACTGAAAATAATCAGAAGGTAGCAAAAAATGGTCCAAAAGTGATGGGAAAAAAAGTGAAAAGTGACTAAAATGGGCAAAAAGCAGTCACAAATTTCTAAAAGAAATGTCATGGCTTTTTGTCCTGCCAAATTGATGCCAAAGTTTATTTCCTACAAAGTGCTTGTTTGAAAGACTGTAGGATGGGGGACCTGGAAATAATAGCACAAAAAATCGCAATGGCAATACAGGAAAAATATTTGTAATTCGATATATTTTGCAAATTGTTCAGCCCTAGTCGGGTAGGGAGTACATTTCTACAATTTCATTTGGTAGATGCTTAGAGCACAAGTAAGAATCAAGACTGAAAGAAAAAAACTGATTAAGTGCAACAAAGTGTTCTAGTTTATTTGGCCACAGGTGCAGCTATCTTGTGCCAAAGGATGTGTTTTTCCCCCTAAAATCATGTTACCACAACTAATTCAACTCAACTTATACAACTTCATTTACTCTTTAGCCCATGGCCAGTGTGACTGCGCCCTTAGTCCCGCCCACCAGAGATGCATTGGACAGATGTAAGGAAATGACGAGAGGAGAGATGCAACAAGGAGATTATTTTCAAGAAAAATGAGACGTCCTTTCCTCCCAAGTTTCACACAAAGTGACATCTTTTAGTGATGACTGTGTCAGCTGATCACCGCTGGATCATCTGTCACTCAGCTCTAACAGCTGTTTGTGTGTCTGCACATATGCGCTGTCATAACTCTTATTAAATATAAACACTAACAGGGCTTTGTCTGTGTTTTTAACCTGCTTAACAAACACTTTCACACGAGGAAAACCTGCGCTTTGTTTATTATTTTGGAAGCAAATAGATCACTTCACCAGTAAAATGAGTCATTAGTGAATTATTCATCATTTATTTAGCCTTAAATTAGTTTATCCAATCGTGAAGTGTGAAATGTGCCTATAAAAACTAGGGTGTAATGTTTCAGGAACACTGGAGGTTCTTCATTGTCATTAGATTTCAGGGAAAATAGAAATCATGTTATTTCCAATAAACCTCAAGTTCATTATTGAAACTTTATGAAATGAAATAAAAAATACTTTGTTAATCTAAAGGAAGATTTAAATGATTTTTTTTCATGAAAATTTTAATATTTATGAACTCTTAAGCCCCCCCCACCCCCACAGGGGTCACAGCCCACAGTTTGGACAGCACTGCAATAGGCTAACAAAATAGACTTTTTTAGTTTCTTGTATCGAGGCATTTTTCTGGACTTTAGCTGAATGTGGTCATTTGTTTCTTTTGAGGTACCACTGCTTTAAAGATTAATTAGCCATGTCTGGACAGTCTGTATCAAAGTGTCTGGACTGAACCCACTGTTTTTGCAGCAACAGTAATAATTCAGATTCTGTTTCTGTGCGTTTGCAGATTTTAGTTTTGCTGTTTTTATTTTTAACTCTGAATTTATCAAACACTGCTTTCTTCTTCTCCTCACACTTCTCTGGAAGTGACAGCAGTGGGCAGAGACACCCGGAGACAAAGAGACGCTGTGAGATACGACAGATCGTCCAATTGACTCGAGGCCAAACAAAAAACCTTCGAGGCTGGGAATCGACGAGCGTCACCATAGCAACTCCCCGGGGAGAATCTGCAGCTCATTGGGCGGGAGGACGGGATCAGCCGGCTGCCTGGTCTCTAGAGGTGTGGGTGTCGAGGTCTGTGTTAGAGGTTTTAGTGTGAGTCAGGGATGATCACAGGCCCGATGTAATTTATCTGTGTTGGCTGGTGGCTCTCAGCTCCGCGGCGTGGGTGGCACTCAGCTACTCCATTATTCATCAGACAGATGAGTGGCTGTGGCAGGACGCCCAGCCAGGAGGTGTGTGTATAAGTGTGTGTGTTTCTGTATGAATGTTGAGTGAGGCAGAAAAACAAAATATGAAGAGGATGAGAGTTTTGGATGAAAGAGTGTGTGCAGTGTTTGCTTCTGCAGCGAGGTTCGTCTTTGTCTCATAAAGCGTGTTTAGCCTCTAATTCAAAGAGCCCAGCTGTGTTTCCAACCCACCTGGATGTGTTCTCCAGAGTGCTGCGGACTTCGCTCATCTGCTCCTTCCCAAAATACACCACCGTCAGATGGACCCGGCCGTCCTGACGCACACACACTTCCCTGTACACACGCACACGGACACACACAGAGGAAGAAACATTAGGGATGAAAGCACTCTCACACTAAGAGAGAGAGAGAAGGAGGAGGAGGAGGTTACAGGAAGGAAGAGCTTTGTGATAAAGTGAGGGTTTCTGAAAAACAAGGCCTTGTTTTAGAGGTTTATGTCACCCAAAGTAGAATGAGAAGACAAACAGACCTTTAGATACACAGTTTAAGTTAACCATGCACTTTAAGTATCGAGCTTTAGAACAATCCCAATGTAGATTTTTACTATTTGTGCCATTCTCTGTTTTCAAACAGTTAATCTACAAATTTGGCTAATCAAAGGTACTGAATTTTAAATCTGGTAGACTGTAATCCATTTTTTTCAATCATTTGGGACTCCGCTGACCTCACCACCTTCAAAACCAGATTAAAAACACACCTTTTCCACACTGCTTTCAACTGCATAGGAACCCTTCGATCCTAGAATATCCTGTCTACTCATGTTCCTTTGTTTATTTCAATGGTTTTTAACTGCACTGTTATTATTTTACCCCCTAAAGCATGTTTTATCTGTTGTATTAACTGTTCTTACCTGCACTTTTAACATTTTAATGTAAAGCCACTTTGAGTTTTTTTGGAAAGCGCTCTATAAATAAAATTTATCATTAATTTATTACATATTAAAATGTATAATCATTATCAAGTCAAACAGAACCAACAACTAAAATTAATGAAAATTATCAGAATACAAATGAAGGTAAAATTGTTGAAAAACTCAACCAAACACAAAAAAACCCAAATTGAAAATAATGGAAATATTCAAATTTTCAGCTATAAACAGTCGGGAGGTTGCCACATTTAAAAATTAAGAGGGTTTTTTTTTCTCTTTATTCTGTCCCCATGGTGCTCCTATAGTATCTCAACATACTATACAGCTAAAAACTGTATAGCACAGCTTATTTTTCTGTCACTGGTCTCACAGGGAACCCTGATTTCAGCCTGTCTGAAACATTCTTTCAAGCTGCTGTCACTTTAAGGCTCCCCACTCCACAAACCCCTTCTCTCTGATTGGCCAGCCTTCCAGAGGCCTGTCAGAACCTTTGGCAACATTACTTTATATCCATGTTGAAAATATGGAAAAGCAGAATACCCCCTCTTTAAAGACTCACAGTAAAACAAGCAATAAATACAGAAAAAGTTTCATTCCAAAGTATTTTAGCTAAGATCTGTTATATTTTAATGCCTCTTTCTTCTTTTTTGTTTTTCTGATATTAAAGCTCCTTCAAGGCACTGTATATGTGTCCACATTGGCGCCCTCCTGTGGACAAACATAGTTAGTTTTGTTCTTAGTCATGAGTTATCAATGTTTCTGTCAGAATAATCTCATCCTTTCTTTTTACTGTCAGATGTATCACTCACTGATACAACCTGTTTTAGTCTGGTCTGACACCTACCCCCTCTTAAAGGTAAGACAGATGGTAAAAATCAAAATCCAGAAACCGTCCTCCTCATTACTGGTGTCTTGTTTGCTCTTGATGTGTAGATCATTAAAAGCTCTAAGGTGCATTTTAGCTGGTTTCATTACCAGCTTAAAACTCCTGACAGGTGTTTTAAAGGTTACAGCATTAATAAATGACACAACAATTGCCAACATTGGAATTAAAATTCACTTTCAAGTAAGAACCACGTTGTCTTCATTCAGACTCTACACTAAAAGCACAGACAGCACAAATCACACATGAGTGAAAAACCTCAAAAACACAGAGACCAGGTGAGAGATGCCTTCAGGCTCTTTGATGGAGACGTGTCGAATATTTCACACAAGTGGTGAGATGATTCAGAAAACTCCACAAGAAAGAAAAGTGTCTCTCAACAAACAGGAGACAGTCAACGGCTGATTAAAAGTATCTTTTTAAGACACAGAAGACTGAATGAAGTGACCTTTCTCATGGTTATTATAACTATAAACACAAGATACACTAAGAGAATTGGTCTGATAGATTATTGGCTGATAAAAAGTTATTTATCATTTCAATTAGGGGATTTTATCTCATAAAAACAACACATAAAAGAAGCTTTTATTTACTTGTTAACAATCCTATAACTTCCAACACA
The DNA here is from genome assembly GCA_008086565.1 of Thalassoma bifasciatum. Lineage (NCBI taxonomy): Eukaryota > Metazoa > Chordata > Actinopteri > Labriformes > Labridae > Thalassoma > Thalassoma bifasciatum. The sequence continues at coordinate 221,877 of RPOG01000663.1, read as the reverse complement.
ATAGGCGGTGGTTTGCCATGCACCATTATAAACAGAGGAGATAAATAGGAGCAGCCGCAGTGAACTGGTGAGGGAGTAAATCCACTGTCTCCTGTTTGGACAGAGAATAACACAACTGTGATTTATCAGACCTGAGATAATCCTGAGAGGAGGAACAAGGAGAACACATCTTTAAAGTAGAGCTGGGCAATTAATCACAATCTAGATAAAAATCCCAATATGTCCTATAGTAATATTCTAATCCCGGACAGTGCAATATCTCTAAAACCTCAGAATACCAGATAAGACATTTTTGCAGTAGATGTTTTCTGCTCTAAACAAGTGTTACTCCACCAAAGAGATGAATAGTTGAAAACTACCTTTGTAAAATCTAAGTAGTAAAAAGTGGCAAAAATAGGCAAAAGCAATTGATTTGATGAGGAAATTGCCCAAAATACATTGGAAAATGCTGGGAAAGAAGCAAAAATTGGTCTAAAAGAGGGGGGAGAAATGTGAAAAATTACCACAAGAATAAGAAATAAAAATAAGTTTAAGTGGCAAGGATGGTCAAAAGTAAATGAATTGGCAAAAAACCCTGGAAAATTGTCAGAAAGTAGCAAAAATTGAATGTCAAAAAAGAGAGTGAAAAACAACCATGAGAATAGGCGATACAAATGAGTTTTAAGTGGCAAAAATGTTTAAAAGCAAGAAAATATGACAAGAGAATTGGCAAAATAAAAAAAAAACTTGGAAAATAATGACAAAGTAGCAAAAATTGGTATAAAAGAGGCACTAAAAAGTGAAAAGCAACCACAAAAAATGGAATAAATATAAGTTTTGAATGGCAAAAATGGGCAAAAGTGAAAAATATTGACAAGAAAATTTGCAAAAAATTTGGAAGGAAGTAAAAAATTGGTCCAAAAGAGGAAAATAAAAAGCAAAAAACAACCACAAGAAGAAGGAATAAGAATGAGTTTTAAGTGGCAAAAATGGTCAAAAGAGGAAAAAATTAGCAAAAAAAAAAATTTGGAAAATTGTCAGAAAGCAGCAAAAATATTGGTCCAAAAGAGGCAAAAAAGGGTGAAAAATGACAACAAAAATCATAAAGATAAGTTTTAAGTGGCAAAAATGGTCAAAAATTAAGAAAATTTGGCAAGAAAAGGAGCAAAAACTTAGAAATTGTCAGAAAGTAGCAAAAATTAGCCATAAGACAGGGAACCTAAAAATGACCACATATCAAACCCCAGTTAGACTACTTTTGCAAATCGTTCAGCCCTACTTTAAAGTCACCTGAAAAGTCACCAACGAAGATGAGTTGAAGAAAATACAAAGCAGCAGCAGCAGGTGAAGCTGGCACAAGCACGGAAAAGAACAACTTGAGCTGTAGATTTAAGAAATGATTATGACTCCCAGAGACGACCCCAGCTTAAAGTGGCTTCATAAAACCTTATGATTCACTTTCCAGTGGAATTATACCTGTGGTTTCTGTCTGGAGTGTGATGAGATATTTTGTTGTTTGAACCACTAAATAGATTTTCAAAAAGACTTAAAATGATGTCACCTTGAAGGGCAGTATTTCTCTTTAAAGTCCTGAGTGTCTGTCTGCAAATGTGTCCAGCCGGCTCGTGTGCATGAACCTTTTATCTCTTTATTCTGCACTCGGGGGATATATCACAGTACATCATAAGTGCTGTTATTCCCTCGTCTGAAAGTGAATAAAGAATCTGTGATAAACAGGCAGTTACTCACTCTTATCATCCCTCAAACACACACACACAAGCAATTTCTCCTGGCACACCTTTAATATGGATGAGGGTAAAATGTTTGCTCAGCGACTCGCCGACTCTTTCAAGTAAGTACACTTTGTGCCACGTTGTATATCAGCCGCCAGTAGGCAGCCCAGGGGGGCTCTTTAATGGGCTGCAACACTGCTACTAAGCAGGATTTATCATGTAAAAAGAGCTGTGATAAGCAGCAGCAGACGCACAATAAATCACACACTAAGGAGGATGTTTCCTGAGCTGATGGTGACAGACAGCAGGGCTGGAAAAATGCACATTTAGGAGAGAGCTGATGAGTTTTGAGCTGCCAATCAGATGGTTTTATCACCCACAGACTGGTCTGGATGTAATTGTTCTACAGAAAAATATAAATTAACTTTTATTCTGCTGTGTGGTTAAAAAGCCATTTTTTCTGATGCTCTTGTTTGACTCATTGAAAGCTTACTCTGATTTGTTTACGTTCTAATTACGCTGACCGGCGCCAAAATAAATTAACTGATAACACAACGTATGCAGTTTCACAGTTTTAATTGTGTGTTTCTACAAAAATAGCCCCTCTGATGTTAATTTCTCTTCCTCTAATCTCCCCCTCTCCTTGTCTCCGTCTGCTCTGTCCTCTTGCTTCCCCAATTAAAATGTAAAACTGGAGTTGAAAGTCAGTTTTAAACAAGAGGATCACACTGTACTGAATTAGTTACGCATGACACAGAGAGGCATCTTAAATTATTCAGTCTACTGTTTGTTACAAAGTTTGTCAAAGTTTCTGGTAATGAGTGTGACAAAAGAGGAGGATTTAACCCTTTGATGGCGGCGTCTCACCTGAAGTTGTTCATGAACTGTTTGAACTTGTCCGTGCGTCTGGACAGTGGGACGATGATGTTGATGGGGATGTTGACGGTGTCCACCCTCTCGTTTCTCACTTTCATCAGTGGCCCAAAGGGACGGAAGAGGACGAGGCGTCTGAATTCTCGACTGGACTCCCCTCTGAAGGTCAGCTCGTACAACGTCCCTTTGTCCCTCTCTGTGCGGGTGATACCTGACAGGTGAGACACAGATGTAATGTCATGTTTGGTCGTCCTCTTCTTCAACCTTCACTTCACTGACTCTGATAGAGGCTGTTTATCAGACATGTACACTCATCAAAGTGAGGGGCGTGTTCACATAAAACATAAAAAACATGAGAACAGGGGACAATCAGGGGACACATGCAGCGTGCTTAGACAATACTAGTCTTTTCTTGGTAAAACTGATACAACAGTCCTGTTAACCCTTTAACTACCCCACCAAGATGAAAGGAATATAAACATTTTTGTTTACATTTCTAATTGCAATGGGTAATACCTACAACCTTTTTATTTTTTTTTAAACAAACCTTTTAGTTTTTAACCCTCCCAAACGTTTCATATTTGACACATGGGTTCAAACACCTGTTAAAATTATTTGAAAAAAAAACATTCTACCACGTTGATGATTGTCATATCACAACAGTCGGCTGAAGTTGTATCTTGGCCCTTTTCAAAATGTCTGCTCTCATTAAATCATCCACTCACATATTTTCAGGAAAATCATTGCTGATTTTCAAGAAGTTGCAGCAAGAATATCATCTAAATAGTTACTTTTTAGGTGTTTTTTGCATGAAATAAATGCAGATTTACTAAAAAAAAAATTTTAAAAATAGATGAAAAAGTTCACAAAATTGCCCAGTGTGTCAAACGTGATACAAAAAATATATTGTGAATGAAATGATAAAGCAATATTTTGTTGTGGATTTTGTTGAAAGTTTTTATAGACATCTCAGTTCCAAAAAAATTGAATTTTAGGACTATTTATACACAGGGATTTACAGGGTCAAAATATTGACTTCTACCCAATGGCTGAAGTGTCACTTAGGGAACATTGTATCAAATTTCATACAAATAGCAGGAAAAAGTCACAAAAATGTTAAGTTGGATAGAAATTAATTTTCCATAAATATCTGTTATACATATGTTTATGTAAAGTGACACTTGTATTGTGTGGTGACTTTTATTGCTTTTTGCCTCTGGTAAATCAATGTACCATGCCTTGTTTGTGCTGTAGTGTGTGTGAGCAGCTGAATACCATTCTGTCCCACTTTCACTTTCAGTTTTTGTTTCATGATGAGGAGCAGCCATCCTCAAGTGACTTGTGTGCTAAGAGAGGGAGAGGCTGTGGGATGCTGAAGGATCTGGTGATGCTGTCAGAGACCCCTTTTTCTTTTTAAAAATAAGTTTGATTGCAGTGTTTTTTCTCTGTTTCCTAACTCTCAGATATTGAAAGATCCAAGTATTCCAGAAAAATGAGCCAAAGCACTTACTCAAGGATATTTAAGACCTTTTTATAGCCAAAATAAGCAAAAAGTCCAAGTAGATATTATGGGACTCGGGTGTTAACAAGTTAACCAAAAGACTGGAAAGAAAATTGAACTGAATGCACAGCTGAGAGCTCCTCAAATTTACCATTAATTTACCCTGAGGTTGGTGTGAATACTATACATCAACCACAATTCAATCTATACAGCAAAAAAGAGCCTACTACACAGCTTATTACTGCACACCAACACATCACGCTCTTTTAATTTTAGCCGTACAACAACCAAAATATGGAAATCAAATTAAATCTAGTTATACATGAATTAAAATATCAACCAGGGCAAATAAAAGAGGTCAGCTTTGGTTACTGTGCCTGCCTCCAGTTATCTCACTTTCTTTTTCTCAGGGTGCAGATTTTGTTTACATCCTTTGAGACTTCGGTTGTCGTTGAAGCCAAAGATCATGTTCCTCCCGGTGAGTTTCTTCACATCTATCTCTGAAAATTATCCCTAGAATAAACCTTTTTTTAGAGTCACATACTTCAGCCTCCACTTCATCTTTATCCCCCCCCCAGCTCTCCTCCCTGACAGCCGCAAAGTGTCTGTATCTGTGAGAACATAAAAAGGGTTTTCAAGGCTGTTGGAGACATCGTCCGTGCTCTCAGATGCTGGGCTGAGAGCCCCAGCTGAACATAAACAGAAACTACACACACACACACACACACACACACACACTAACACACACTGACGGAGGCAACTTCAATGATCCGGACCAATTTTCTTGTTGTAGGCTTGAACGTCAGACTGCTCCTCGGGAGAGAAGTTATTTTTCAATTACAAGGATTATTACTTGCAAATGGAGCAGCTGAGGTCTGCGGGGGCAGAGAGAGAGGAGGGAAATACAATAGAAGCAGAAAAAGTGAAGGCTGAGAGAAAGGGAGACATGGCCTTCAAAGAGAGAAAGAGAGGGTGAAAGAGAAAGAGCAGGCAGAGGGATGATAAAGGCGAACATGAGAAACAAGTCAGAGAAAGTAAAGAGGAACAAGCTCAGTGGGTAGATTTTCTGTCTGATACCAGGCAGAATATAAGGCCTTCCTGCAGAGTTTGCCCACTTCCTGTGACAGGAGGTGGCTTCATTTCCGAGACTTGATAAGCTCTCACTTACCGAAAACGCAGACGATTATGTCTAAATGCCTTCACTTCCCGTCTGTCGTTCTCTTTTACTTCTCTGTCCCTTTTCTGAGGACAGGACTGAGTAGCTGGAGAGTTCATCGTGCGTACCTCTGCTGTTTGTGTGCAGTTACAGCTCGCCAGCCTGCTAATGCAGCCCTGAAAGCTCCCCAAAGATGCTTTTGTCAGCCTGGCAATCTCGCCTGTCTTTCATTTGTCTGGCTGGTTGGATAACGCTCAGCTTGTTCAAGTTTTTCTTAAAATCGATATCCATTAAGGAGCATTTAAAGCCAAATATGAGAGAGAGAGAGTAAAGAGAAATACTGGTTCTGTGTTTGGGTGTAAGCACTCTTTTTTTACAGCTTTACACAGGATGTTTAGATCAACACAAATGTATGCACATCTATTAAATCACTCTCACATAAACACACACAGGACCACACACACTCTGGTACACACAGAGGAGGCTCCACATCATGACCTATGGCTCATTTTGCTCTGAGCCAGGTGCCCCTATTACTCACTTTAAACCCTCCACCCACTCACACACCGAAGGGGGTGACCTTCAGAGAGTGGATCACCCACTGCAGAGATATTCACACACACGCACACACACACAGGAGTACAGCGCTGCAAAGATGCTGCTCTGTGAATGAGGAGCAGCTGTGTTCATTTCCTGGGGTTGAGATCGACACTGAGTGCTACACACTGAGAGGAAATCCTGCCTGTTATTCCTCACAAACACGTCTCTGACCTTTCTGGGATTGATTTACAAAAAAAAAAAAAAATCAGAATCACCCAAAGGTTGAAGCGGGAAGCGGAGGTGTTTGGATGTAGAAAATTGGTTCTCAATTTGCAGCCTTGTCTCTGGGAAATTAAGGGGGTGCTGATTTGTTTTCTCAATTACATCTGGGAGATAAATGTGATGTGATTACCCAAAAGACAGACACAAAGACGGATGCTGCCATTAACTGAATCTTAGCAATAAATTTGTTTTAATGTGTAATCAAAATATCTCATTCCTCTTAATATAAGTCACATTAAGCTGTCAGAAACAGAAATGAATCTCAATTTCAGATATTACAATCCATGAATAATGACTAAATTGCTTCCAAAGAGTAACAGTATCTCTTGATGCAGAATTTTCAGACGGTTAGAAATCCATCTCACTGCTTCTGACCCCTTTTTCCTTTTGGGGCAACGAGGGGAGTAGGAATCATTTGGCAAGAGGTGAAGCACACCCTGGACATTACGAGACAGAAAATCCTTTACACACATGCTCACACCTACAGGCAATATAAGTGGCTCATCAACCTGACAAGAATGTTTTTGGAGGTCAGAGAGGACCCAGGCATGTCCAGGGAAAACATGCCAACTCCACACAGAGAGGAACCTGCCCCACGCTGGACCTGAACCAGGAACTGTCATAAACCACTGCACCCCCATGCAGCCCTGCAGGCTTCACTCTACATCAGCAAAATAATGAAAGTAGAGAGACCACATGATCCCTGCCATGATCCATGTGAGGTCCAAACTGGCTGCACTTTAACGCATCTGCCAACTTGGACCTGTCCTCAGAGTCTAAGGAGGCCCCCACAAGCTGACAGTTACAGTAGGGCTGGGCAATTCATGGAAGATTAGATGAACTTGCAGTATGGGCTACTGTAATACTCTTAACCCAGACAGTGAAATATTTCTTTAATTTGAAATGTGTCAGAATATCTGATACATCATTTGCAGTAGAAGTTTTATGCTTTACATTCGTGTTACTCAACCCTGCTCAACCAAACAGCTAAGGCTTTGTTTTCGCAACGTTTCACAGTGTTTCACCCTGAAACGCATGAAAATGCAATATAAAGAAAAAAAATCTGCATCTACACAAATGGAACAGTAGGTCGCTGTCGTTCTTTTTCGGTTCGTGCATGGCACAGTTGAGGCTGATTGCACAGAACTGAATGTGATGTCAGCGTTTCCAGGGAAAACCTCCGGCTTAGTGTTTACATGAAGACAGTGAAAATGGCATTTTTGAAAAAATTACACTCTGACAATGCCGTTTCTGTTTCCGGGAGGCTGAAACTCAACAAAACTTTTGCGTTTCACCCGAAAATCATTCTTGTGTAATAGGAGCTGAAGTTGGTGAAAAAATACCTTTACAAGAGCAACAATCTAAAGCCTGGTTAATGCTTGACGGGTCTGCGAGGCTTCATGCAGACAATTGATGTCATTTTAGCAGCTACGCCCCCCAGCGCGGTCCCTTTCACGCAAAAAATTTCCACGTCGCATCTCAAAAAATTGTAACTACTGGGCAGAGATGCGTTAAAGTGTGGAAAAACAAGCTTTTATTTGACTCATCACACAAAGATCACCGTGATAATTGTGTGATGACTATTCCCAGTGGTCACACTCTACAGAAAAGAGGAAAAGGTGAAAAAGTAACGTTGAAAGTGGTATAAACGGAGGCAGACTTCTCATACTCTTGTGAAATGCTCCAGCAGACGTGTGTTTGCAATACACTGCCCCCTATAGTTTGGGGAAGGAAGTCAACAAACGCTGCATGGGGGAAAAAGGTATAAAGCCACACGTGTTCTCTTGTACAGTCCTCGGGCATCTTTTTTCACAGGTCATGCATGTGTGGAAAGCATAACCGAGCCTGAAGTGGCTAAAATGGCAAGAGGTAGCAATAAAACTAAGTTTATGGTGGTAAAAATGGTGAAAAAGCAAGAAAATTGGGAGAAAATTTGGAAAATAGTCAGCAAGTATCAAAAAATGGTCCAAAAGTGGCAAAACAAGGGATGAAAAGTGACCTAAATAGGTCGAAAGAAGTCACAAGTAGCAAAAAAAATGTCATGGTTTGCTGTCATGCTGTAATTAATGTCAATATTCATTTCCAAATATGTGTCCCTTTTCCAACAAATAAGATGGGGAACTGAAAAAAATTGCACCATAAATTGCAATTGCAATATAGGGAAAAATAATTAGATTATTTTTGCAAATTGTTCAGCCCTCACATACACCGCATGCAGTATTTATAGCATAAATACTGTTTGACAGTGATCCAGTAGAGATCACTGATGGAGGATGCAACATGAAAACCTATTAGACTTGAGCCATATTCACCTGACAAGCCCAGGAAGATGTTTTATTTCGAAATACTGACAGACTAAAATCATACCTAAATTGCTTTAAAAAAAATCTGCCACTGTAGAGAGAAAAACATGTTTTTTTGTTTTTGTTTTTTGGGGGGTAAGAATAATGTCTTAATACAAGAAACTTAACAAGTGCAATTGTCTTTTCTACTGCACTTGCAAGAAATGAGGTGTCAATTTAGTCTTTTAGTTTGTTTAAATTTGACCTTTTCCAAGGCTCATTAAATGAAGACAGCTCATATTAAGTCAGATAGGACTGTTTAAAAACTTGCTTGGGTTTCATTCTTGTAGTGTGGGAACACTCGATAACAATGAATGTAATAAGTATAATCACAGGATTAATATTTCACATCTTGTAGGATACAGGGCATATGTTTCCTTTATCCCTGACTCGTGAACTATCACACAAAGTTGTTTTTTGACTCGTACTCACCTTCTATAAAGTCAGAGGGCGAGTAGACTTTGCTGGCTTGGCTCTTCCCTGCAGCGCTCTTGCCGTCCTGCTGTGCTGACGGCGTGTTGAGGCTGTGCAGCGCCATCTCCAGCACCTCCCCCAGCTCCTCCCTCTTATCCTTCCTCACCGGCTTCTCCTCCGGGTGCCTCGTGAGCCCCATCTCCAGCTGGTACACCCTCTGCAGGGTGAAACTCTCGAAGGGCACCACTGCGTACTCGCTGGGCAGCCTGGTGCCAGCTGTCACTTCAGCCTTGGACAGCTGGCTCCTTAAGAACTCCTGGAGGTCTGTCTGCTGGGTCTTAGCACCCTGAGCCTCGGCGAGTCCACCTCCTTGTAATCCAGCCCCAGTTTCTTGTACTTCAACGGGAGCTCCTGCAACTCTCTTCAGGCTCTCCTGCACTCCTTTCAGCTGCTGACTCCGCTCCTGTAGAGCTTCTTTCAGCTGAGCTATCTGCTTCTTCAAGGAGGAGATGTGCAGGCGGTGCTGCTCTTCGCGCTCTTGGAGAAGCGCCTGGTAAGACTGAGCACCAGGAGGACCTCCGCTTTGGGAAGTCCCAGCTCTGACTCCTCCGGTCCCAGCTGCTCCCGCTCCGATCCCCGGGCCTGTGCCCCCCAGGATTGGGTGGTTGGGTCCGGAGTGGGGCAGGGCGTGGCTCAGCGGGGGGTCGTCGGAGTGCGGCGGACTGCAGGTCATGACGTAAAGGAGCGACAGGGAGCAGCAGAGGAGCACCAGCACGCCTCCAACACGGGACACCCAGGCTAGAAGTCCACGCCGCAACATGGCTGCATGTAGCATCAAAACACACTCCTCTGAGTTAAACAGTCATTCTCACACACACATATATCATGTAACCTCACACACTCCAGCTTCGATAAAAGCCCATTTGTGATTATGTTCCATCACCCAGTGAGGAAGCTGGCTACTTATCAGTATGAGGTCATTTAATCTGAATTAGGTCATTGCTTCCCCGCCGCTTGAGATTGTAACATGTTTTGTCATTTGCGAATAAAATGTACGGTGCTCAAAAGCCTGGAAAAAAGCATCTTCCCCCTCTCTGTTGCTCCAATTAGCTCCATATTCTGTTAACAGACTCTGTCCCAAACTGTCTTACATCACTCATACGTGACTCATCTGTCCACATGGGCTCTCCGTCTGCCTGTAATGTCTTCTTCCTGTCTGCCAGACTGTTACCAAGCACAGAGAAAGTGTCTCAGGAAGCGTCTCAGAGTGATTCAGTATTCAGCTCGGATGAAAGAGGGGGTGATGCGCGGGGCAAAAATTGCTCCATGAGAAAGTAAATCCTGGACCAGTCGGTGGCAGCTTCCTGAAACAGAAAACAGAGACAATCGTTTTTAAACAAATGCACAACCGACAGCGGTGCCACATCAACGTGACTTGTGTTATTCTAAAATCTGATACACGCCAGACTGCTGTGACATGTTAGCTCAGCATGGCACAGGGTTTCAGCGCCCGTGCCAAACTAAGCATTCCTTCAGGACTGAAGCTCCTGGAAAACAATGCTGTCACTGATGTGCTAAAATATGAAGCAATGAGTGAGGGTGTGTGTGAGAAAGTGGACAAACAGATACAGAAACTTAATATCTATCTATCAGAGGCTGTTTTGCTGCTCCTTTTATTGAATTACTGAAGTTTTATTTAACCATAGCCTCCCTTGAGATACATTATCTCTATTTTGAGACCAGATGTGATATCTTTGACTATAAAAAAAGCATTACAGTCATTATGAGGTATTTTATGTAATGTTTGACTGACTGAATCAAAGGCAGTGTTTCCAAAATTAAGTTTATCTAATTTCTATTTAAAGCCTAAGAGTTCAAAACTGTGTGTTCCAGTTTCTTCCTACAGTCAAAGACATGCAAGGTAGATACAGAACATGTGGCTACGCTTCATTATCTATGGATGTGACTGAAAGTGTGAATGAATGTCTGTGTGACTGTAACAAACGATGTGGATTTACCCACCAGTGATAAACACTAGTTCAAAATGACTTCATTCTTTAAATAACTAGCTGAGATGAGCAGAAATGGCAAAACACGGGGTCTTGTCTTTCACAGAGAGGCTTTATAGTATTGACGGCACTGACCGCAGAAGAGAGAAAAGAGTTATTACCGATACAAAATATTTACTTCAAGTTTTGCTGCCTGTTATTCGATATGGAATCCTTTAAATGAAGACTTTAGATACACAGACAGTGGTGTCTGTTCTCTTATCTGACTCTCATGGCCCTTTCCACTGACTCGCCTTGGCCCTACTCTACCTGGCTCTACAAATCACACCAAAATGTCTCTATTGCTTGACTTAATTGTCATTTTGGTGATTTTTTTTGAGCATATATATCAGTGTTATGCTAGTGTTTGCCAACCGAACTAACTCCCTGTAAAAACAACAAACATTTGCTCTTACCTCTTTCAGATAAAGAAAGACCAGCACTACTTCTACAAGGGTACAACTGTGGACTCCTTGTTTTTTGTATCCTCTGAGGTCTCCCTACAATTCAAGTGAAATGATTCAAGAGTTTGAAAGTCCATTATTTTAGACCAGTGGTTCTCAAACTTTTAACACTGTGTACCACCTGCAAAAATATCAAACTCTCCAACTACCACCATCATGACCAACCTGAAAATACAGTAGTGAATGTGTGGGCTAAGTGCATGCACCCAATGATGTAGCAGACTAATATTGTGATAAAAATAAAGAAAAGACAGTTCTTACATTAAATATGAATTTAATAAATGATGTATTTTAATTCTAGAATTTGACATATTTTGATGAAATATTTTCAAATTCATTGACATTCCTCCATGCACCACTAGTTTGAGCTTGTGTATCACTAATGGTATGTGTGCCACAGTTTGAGAATCAAGGTTTTGGTGGGTACAGTAGCTGCTGCCTTGAATCTAACACCACAAGCCGTGGAAAACTTCCCAGGTGTATACTGATGTGTAAATATGAGTTTTGAGTATGTATATAGGTGTTTCAGTGTTGGAGTTAAAGCGTATATCTGTAAATGTATCAGCCTCAGTGCCTCCTCACTCCTCACACAGTCGGCTCTTTGACAGCTCCGCCTGAAGCCGAGTCTAATGAAAGGATTAGTATACGGCCGGGGCTGAATACTGAACTGTGCCTGAACAGACGGCTGAATCAGAGAGCTCTCCAGCAGGACCTCCTCTGCGACTCACAGAATGTTTGAGGGGAAGCTACTCAGGGAAAAAAGTGGGGGAGTGAGTTCTGTCGAGAAAATATGGCTGCTTTGACAGAGCATCATCTTTTCAATTACAGGAAAACCCTCATGATGTCATCCTATGAGTCCATAAATCCTCCAAAAATATGGCAGGACGTTAATGATGCGGTGGCAGTTTAATCACTTTCTCTGCTTGGTTCTAAAGCAGCTCTCATTACTCTGTATCCGTGTGATCACAAGCTGGGAACCTTTAAATAATTACATCACTTCTCCCAGATGACTTTGGCTTCCTTGGTCTCAAGACTTCCTCTAATGAGGTACATCAGAGCAAGAGAGGGAACCAGAAGCATTCTTACAATTAAAGACAAGAACCAAGCTCTGACTTCTTGTTGGTTCATTTGTATCTTTTGTGAGGGAACAAATACACGGTTTCACATCTCGAAACACAAAACTTGCTTGTTCACACAATCACAGCAGATAAGATGATGGCGCCCCGTTTGCCATTCCTCTGATGTCATCAAAGTATAAACAGTGACGCCTTTGTCAAACATCGGAACGCAACCTGTGTTTGAAAGCTTAGATTCTTCACATTTCAGTCACTAAGTTTGTTTTCTTGACCAACAAAATGTATTAAGTGAAAGATTTGCTCAGATGGCGATCACAACAACTGGGACGTCATACCTGTATGAAGTCATTACATCACATCTGTAGCTCGTACCCTGAATATTCTCTCTCCTTTCCACCAGAAGAATCCAGAGTTCAAACATATCAAAAGTTTTGTTTCATCAAATTATTCCAAGTGGTGAAATTTCTCCTGTTAAGTTTGTTGTTTGTCTGTCTGTCGTGTCTGTTCTCATCAACAACAGCAGCTTCACAGTCTTATAGCATTTCCTCTTCAATGTGAATCTGGCAAAACTTGACATTTTATTTCCTTAGACTTCTGGCTACAAGACAAAAGTGTTCCCATCTCAATACTCTGAGATTTGATGCCAGGAGAGCCTGATTTATACAAGAAGGGCCCTATACTTAACTGGCCAGTGGAGTTACCTGAAGACCTATTTTGTTGCAGTGCGTAATCATTCATAATTATGTGCGCAACAGAAGAGGTACAATCCATAACTGGGGGCTACAATTTCAAGATTTTTGGCAAACCTTTTTACAAAGAGCAAAGTTACCTAAGAAAAGAACACTGAGCACTGATACCGCTGGTTTTGTTTGCGCTAAGTCGTCAGACTGGACTGTGGAAAATGAGAATGCATCTACTAGTGTCTGACACCTGAGACTAAAAACTCTCTAACTCCTACGAGGTCTTACCTAGAAAGCTCAAATGTCACCCAGATGTAGATGACAAGGTGTAGAAGTGATGTGGTGGATGTCTTATGTCTGGCATGAAGCATCTTGCAGTTAATAATGTTCAAAAATTCGTTATAAAAAATGAAGAGGAAATAAACTGTTTCAGCTGCATTTATCCTGATGTGGACTTTGGCCACGTATAAAAACATGACATTTTCTGAAACTAAAGACAAATCTTTCAAATGAGGTGAATTTTGACCTTGTGGTTCTACAGTTATAAGCTCCAAAACATAGCATGATAAAGAGGCCAGTAATGGGTGGAGTGTAAGGAGTTAATCCTTTGTTGAGCACCTGAATGAGGAACTTTACAGTTTTGATAAATATTTTAAAATACAGGATTTGATCAAACAAGGAACTGAACCAACTCCAAAGCACGGCGGGTATCTATATTTGAAAATACCGCAGTTCTCCTTCTGCAACCACGCTGAGATGCATTTCCTCAGGAACAATAGTCAGATGTTTCACAAACACAACACGAGTAGTGATCCTCAGTGGAAAAGCAGTCTGTCCTGCTGTTACAGGCTACGAGTGAAAGATCCATCAGTGAGGGAGGGCTGAGGGTGGCTGAGTTTTATGAGCAGAGACTCAGTCAAACCACCGAGTCTCACCGGGGATGAATGAGTTGATTCAGAGCTGGCTCTTTGACTCCCCGTGGGGATAGGCATGACTGCAACACAGGAACACTGGCAGCTAAATAATCAGGTTTGTTTTTATTGGTGGTGAGGTTTCTCCACAGGCATCCACACCTCCTGCTCTGCTTGTAATCCTATAAAACTCATCTGTGTTTCTGTTGAACAAACGTGGTTTTAGCATGTGAAAGAAGCAGTCAAAGTGATCGCCTAACACCATGCTCCCTTGGGTGCCAAAAGCATCTCAAAGCATTTACTGACCCCACTAAGTGTATATACTTCTTCTGACAGACTTTAGAGCAAACATTTATGTTTTACACATCACGCCTCCCTTCACATTGTTTGTCTGTGTTCACCATGAGGTTTGTATTTGTGGTTTTCATTAAAGTGTCTCAACAATTTTCGGGTGGATTATTTTGGAATTTTGTACATAAGTGCATTTTCCCAAAAGAATGAATAGCAATAGCCTTGCTGATCCTGTGACTTCTCTTCTTTCCTCATCAGACTTCCCCCGGTGATTCGGTTCATGATTAAATACCTGCAAAATTAAACAATTCTTATCTGCCCTGCGGTGCATTTTGGGTCCCATGGCACTTGAGCACATGTTGGATGCTAAAGCCCCAAGTATTATAAATTCAGCCAGTTAGCATGTCTGTTCACCTTTTTCATGAAGATTCCTTCAGAGGGTGTAACAAAGCTCTGAAATAACTCTCACTCTGTACATGAGGACTAGCCCTTTGGTGCTGATTGCAGTGACACCTTTGTCCAGAATTTGTAGTGTTTCTCTGGGATAAAGACTACGTTTCCCATAAGCACCATCACCTACTGTAGATTAGACATAATTCTTACGAGGGCGTGCATTTGTTTTTCCTTTCAATACTACTTTACTTTGTTCAAGACAACTTTGCCCAGGATGCAAAGGGATGAAATGATGTATTTATTTGTAGTTATGTAGATATATTGTTTCAAATGTGACAATCAAACTTTGTATATGCAGTTAGTAGTAGGGCTGGGCAATCAATTAAAGATTAGATTGAATCCCAATAAGACCTGCTGCAAAATTGTGATTGCAGACAGAGCAATATTTCTTTAACCTGCAATATGTCAGAATACCAGAGACAATATATTTGACAGTAAATGTTTTCTGCTCTTCCCCAGTGTTACTCAACTCTGCTCGACAAAAGAGACAAACTATTAAAAACCACCTTGAAAAGTGTCAAAAATAGCAAGAAAAGGCAGTACATTAATAAGTTTAAGGTGGCATTATGGTCATGAAGCAGCAAAAATTGGCACGAATGTTAAGCGAAAACTTGGAAAAATGTCAGAAAGTAGCAAAAAATTGTCCAAAGTGGCCAAGAAAGAGTGAGAAGTGACTAGAATGGATGTAAAAAATTGGGGAAGAGCTGCAAAAAATGGGTAAACATTGGCAAAAATTGGGAGAAAACTTGAAAAACGGTCAGAAAGTAGCAAAACTTCCCCAAAGCCTGACATTTTGGTTTAAAAATTCCTTTTTTAATGATCTTATGTTCCAATTTAAATTTCTCAGACACTGAATTTGGGGTTTTCATTATCTGCAAACCATAAAGATATCACCCCTTTCAATGTATGTAGCAATGGATAATAACACATAAGATGGGGAACCTAAAAGTAATTGCACCATAAATTGCAATTGCAATATAGGGAAAAGAAGTGCAATAAGATTATTTTTCCACATTGGTCATCCCTCGTTTGTAGTGTAGTCTAGTGTAACGTAAGCGCATCTGTGGTAAGTACCAAGATCCTGTTCGTGACGCCAATTATGTTGAGGATTTCCAAATTGCAAACACAGGGATATTTTACAACGGGTAGAACCAACAGACCCAACTAACTTGCAACCTCTTGTAGGTTTTATTTAAGGTTCAGCACCCAACACAGCTCTGAATAACTCCTGACAGACAGATAGACCCCTGTCTCAATTTTCAGATACCTTTTAAAGTGTTTCAGAGACATCATCATTTTTGTGATCAGCCCATTACCATGGAAATGAACTACAGCCAAAATCCATTTGCATAAATATCTCCTGCATCCTTTCAAAATGTTTGCATAACCAGAACACGCATGTCCAAGCTGCTTTCAGAGCAGGATGGACTGATCAGGAGATTTGATTTCAGGAACATGAAACTCACGAACCCTTCTGGATATTATTTCAGGTCAGTCTGAACTTAGGTATCTGACTTCTAAGAATTCAGACCGGGGAATTTGGCACTGCAGCCACAGATATTGAGAAATAGCATTTAGAAATAGCATTTAGAAATGAGCCATATGGGCGCTGATAATCTCATTTTAAATCCTGGATTATAAACAGACAGACATGTAAAGTGAGAGTATTTCTAAAATCACTTAGAAAGCACTCCTAGGGCCTTTAAATTGTGACAGAAACAGTCAGACAGACTCTGTTCGGTAAGTGTCATGATGTGCTCATCATCCAGCTGGTGTGGCAGCTGGCTTTCCATCACTGAGTCTGGTTCTGCCTGCGACAAAGAAGTGTGTATTTACTGCTGATGTGAAGGGCTCACTCATTAGAGAATTCAATTTGGTGCCCAGGAACTAGATTATAATGTATAGTCCAGACAGGCTTCATCTTTTTTGTTATTTGGGCTTTGAAAAAACAATATGAGTCACTGGTCACTTTGAGGCAGAAAAGAGGAAATGGTTTCATTTATGTCTACCACCTCAGCTCGACTCCACGCTCTGAATTTACACAACATCAAGCTCACTGATATGAGTCTGATAAAGAATCAGACAGATCCTCATTTTCATCTCCTCATATCAGCTCCTGATCTCAGTTCCCTGATGTTTGTCCGCCTGTCCATGCAGCTCTGCTACAATCTCATCAAAGACCCGAAGAACAGAATCTTCTTCTCACAGCAGCGCTCATATATCTACATACAACACAAACACTGTCAGGCCTGTTTACCAACAGAGAAACAAGGCAGAGGACACATTTCTTCCACTTCCTGAGATGACACGACTGATAAATGTGTTTTTCCTTCTATCGCATATTCTATTCCCTCTGCTCGAAATAGAAACAGAGATGCAGGAACGAGAGTGGTAAGGGGTGAGAAATGCAGAGAGTGAAAGTGAAAAAAATACAGGATCAGGCTGTTATAAAGAGGAGGAAAGAAAGAGAAGAAAGAGAATAATTTAGTGTTCAGTGACCAGATATGTTTCCAGAGCAGAGCTTTGCGGCATCTGGTCCAGCCTTCCAAATCACTTCCGCCCCTCCTGCTGCTGCTTCCTGCCCACAGGCTACTCCTGTGTTTTTTGTGCATGTGTGTGCTTCAAAGAGTGTGTGTGTGTGTGTGTGTGCACCCACTTGCAGCAAAAATATTAATGTAACCCTTTCAACACCTGTTTAAAAAGCTGTGAAAAGAAGCCTGGATGTGGAACGGGAGCCTGAGAAGTTTACAGTCAGAGGACAGAAGGAATGAATTATCCCTCAGTCTTCTGCAGTTTCTGCTCACACTCGCACAGCAGAACTCACACACAAGTGACAGGTAATCTGTGTGTGCACTGCTCTCCGTACAGCAGCCTACACAGGTCAACTCTCAAATGTCTGAGGTATTCGAGAAACGACCTCGTGACCCTCTCGTCTCGACAAATGTGGCGTCTCAGCCTTGCTGTCGGATTTAAAGAGCAGATTCTCTCTGCGTTTTCTGCTTTTCTTTAAAATATTCAGACCCAAGCAGGCTGCACTTATACAGTGATGTATGTGCTCTGACACCTGAAGTGTGTGTTCTTCTCAAAGGCAAATGCACTTTGCTGATGCATTAATTGATGAGGTTTGAGAGCGAGTGACAGTGGGAGAGAAAGAACGGCAGGAAAGAGAGAAAACAGGACTAGAAACTGCAGATCCCTGCTTCCAGTGATTATAACACTCCTAATTCTCAGCTTACCAGCAGCAGTTTGAGCTGACCATTTCATTATCATCATTTGTGCCTCTGTTTTAGGTTATTGTTCCCCATTCATTTCTGCACAGTTTGGAAATCCATTTGCAAACGACTGGAGTCCATCCAAAGTAAACATCCAATTAACTTTGTCAAAGTTACATAATCATTGGAAGTTTAATCAAAGTAAAAGGTTGCACTATTGATCTAATGTTGGACAAGCTAAAGCAGGCTTTGAGCTCGTTCATCGAGGAAAACAGGATGGAGCTGCGAAGCTTCATTACACAAAGTCATCAGAGCTTCTCTGCTGTAACAATGTGGTTTTGGATGCTAAAGCTGCAAATTGAAGCTGCATTCAAGGTGATTCTGTTGAGTTTTATAAGCTATCTAGTTTTTAAGTATCATACAAACCTACTGCTAACCAGGGGTGTGGGTGTTGAGGTGATTATGTTACATCCTCCACATTTAGCTCCAGGGTGATTTCTCAATTCAACAGATAACTGATATTTCATTTTTGTAGGCTTCTTCCACAGCCATGAATGTGAATGTGGACTTCTTTTAAGGAAGCATCTAAACTGCAGTTCACCAAATGTCCACAAGAGGATGCCTGCGAAAACACCCAAAACCACACAGACGACCATTCAAAGAACCTATCATTACAACAGAAATGAACATTGTAGCAGCCGAATTATTATTTGAAGTTTTTCCACTAGAACTGAATGCCCATATAAGGGCGTGGCTGATTGACTGGCAGTCGGGCACACTGTAGCTGTCTTCAAAAAGGCTAAAGCCCTGCCTCTTTAACTCATATGGCTCGAATTAAGACAGGCTGAGTCAAGCTTTTTCAGTATGGGCTCCACCAACAATTGGGGATTGGTACTGAATTTAGTTCTTTCATAGGTACTGACTGAATTCCGTCAGAAGAACTGGGTCACATAAAATCAAACAGTACCATGTGTCAATACCACAATGAATTCTTGTGACTGTGAGGAAGTGGAAGAGTAGATGATTTTCCATGTCAGACATGGGCGTGGAGTACATGGAGCTGGGTTTCAATTTGTGCATTATAAAGAAGTTTTGATTTATTTGTTGAAGTTCATATATTGAGAAATGAATATGTTAAAATGAAACATTTTGAACATTTATTGCCACATAAACACACCGAAGCACTGAAAATTGGTACCATTGGGTGCTGGTGCTAGTTCTCAGGTATCGGGCATCAGTACCATATTGGTTCATGTGTGAAAGGTACCCACCTCTACCAACAATGGGCCTCAAAACTCTATCAGAAACAAATTGGTGATGTCACAGAGACGATGTATTATACCATGTATTATACTGACAAACACTAGATGGACAGTTTGAATTTAGAGATGAGGAAACTGATCTCTTTACTACATTTACTGGTTGAAGACCTCTGAGGTGACCAAACCAGGACAAGAAGAAAATTATTGTAGGTAGACTCATTTAGGAAACATAGCAGTAGAAGTACATCAGTGATCTTATTTAATACAGATGAACTAAATGAAGTATTTTCTGTATTTTTGTTTGTTTGTTTGCTTTTTTTTGTCAGTTTTCAGATTAGCCTGTAAGAGCGTACCCACGGCAGGAAGTCAACAGTCTCAGGCAGTCAGCATATTTACATGGCATGTACTCAGTGGTCCCACTAAGGTCACAGCCAGTGACTTAAATCACAGCAGGGATCTAGTTTGTCTGCCTACACATGCAGAGAAGAGAATCAGACTTCTGCCCAATGATGTCTCACTTTGTTTCGATAGGCGGCACTGTGTCCTTTATGGTAAGTGAAGCTGTGTGTGTATCAAACTAGTTTTGGTTCATCCAAAAAGGAAACAACAATAGCAAAGATTGATGCAGCTCTTAATGTTTTTTACTAACGATGCCTGTTAATTGAATTACAAATTCATCATGGTTTTTGTTTGTTGAGTTGGAGCGCAGCGATCCTTTTATCATCTCCTTCCTCTTCCAGGTGAAATTGTCTCACCCTGAACACTGAGGCATCTGACATCTACCAAGTCCAACCACAGTTAAATGGATTGAGCTATTCTCAGTCTGTTTTTGGTCTGACTCGCTGTTTAAACACATTTTTATAGCCCCATCTCATACTGGCTGAGCTCATTATCTGATTCCTGAAGCTGCATGTGAACAAACTCAGGCTGAATGAATGAAAATTTCATATCTCGATATTGATGCCAGATATCTTGATATTAATATGATACAATATGACTCTGGGATTGAAGAAACCTGAGCACTTTTTCAAAAAAAAAAAAGCACCATAATATAACAGGATGTGGAAAGTGGGGTTAATTGACTAGAGCTCACTGTCACTCATCAACGTTAACAGAAAATCACTAATAATCATGTGACTGTCTGAGTTTTACATGCAGGGTGAGCTGGGAAAATCTACAACATTGATATCTTTGATATTGGGATATTAATATCTTGAATTTTCACATCTCAGTACTGATACGACAACGATATATCTTTCAGCTCTAGAACATACTCATCATTGTCATCATTATTTTCTGTGATCAATTGATAAGGTGATTAATGTGTATGTGTTTATGAATATGTATAAGAGCAAACGTGTATGTATGCACACGGATTGTATATGCATTGTATACATGAGTATACCTACGCATTGGTGTATGGGTACAGGTGTATGTGATTACAGAAGTTTATGTAAAGGTATGCGTATGCATATATGTACATTTAATATTTATATGTAGGAAAGGTGTGAATTAATAGGCTATGCTTCTACTCACTCCTTTTTCGAATAAGTCATTTCTTTCATTATTTCACTATATTTTATATTCAAATACTGTTTAGCTTCCTAAAAATTTTCATTTATATTTCAAATTATAAAAACTGTTGGTAGTTATTAGGAAGCCCTGTACAGTTTTCGAAAATTGAAAAATGAATGAAATAAATAAAATAAAATGAAATACTGGCTGATATTTTGGGCGTAGTGGACTGAAGTGGTTCCCCTGATATAGAGAGCAGTGTCTTATTAAACAGATTAAGCAGTGCTGCAAACTTTGGCTGAATCAATGTGACATTAAACTGCAATCAATTTCAGCATATTTTCATGTTTTCTACCTACAGACAAGTCGGTAAGTCAGAATCCAGATTCCCCCATGTGAATGATGAAGATAAAAATCACTCCAGACCATCCTGACTGCTAACTGTAAACAAATCAAATCCCCGAGGCAAACATCAATGATAACTCCCCTGGATGAGTTTTATATTTTGTCCTCAAGTGACCCCTCATTGATGACCACATCAAAGATATTTCTGAATAACTTTAATGCATTAGAGTTTGATCATGCACTATAAATCTGTCAAGTGGTTCAGTGGTGCTGTCAGTGCAAGAAATCCTCTGATAAATAATTCATCACTTCTGGACCCTTTTTAACCCTTTGTAACAACCACTGCATGCAGCAGCCTCAGACACTGTGAGTTTTTATCCATTAAAACAGCAGCTAGAGCATCCCTGAATCATAAAAACTGAGATCATCCAGCTCTACTGAGGCTTTTCTGTCTTAAACGTCGACTCCTTCAACCCACGTTGAGATAACCCCCCGATGACATCATCAGCTCGATTAACGCTCCTCGGGGAAACACTGGAGACATTTTTCAGCTGCTTTCACAGCTAAGAGGCACTCAAGTATGATGTGTAAACAGCTCTTTGTGTGTAACACTTAGCAGCGTCTTATTACTATGTGCACATAACCAACCAGGGTGTTTTTTTCATAGAAATGTTCAAGGTAATAAAAGAAACCGGAACGCGTACATTTGCGTTTTGCTTAACTGCAGTGATTTCTTTTTTATGTTTATGTCTTTTTTATTCGATTAAATATTTAAAAGTCTTTTAAATTATTTGTAAGTCATTAAAGGGCTGGATTGAGGCCATGTAAGGGTCAGTTTCTGATAGAAAAAGTTTACTTTCGTTGTAGGAAACAGGCAAATACTGCTGCTGTTGTCCTTTCTCTTTAAAATCAGATTGTAAAACACATGGCTACATTAATCTACAACACCCTGTCTCCTCCCTTATATACCCTCCTCTCCCTCTCTCTGTGCCATAATTACAAACAACCTGAAAACCCACAGACCCAGCATGTTTACACTCTGCTCCACAGTGTCTGTCAGCGCCTCTATCCTGTCTTCCTACAGCCTCTAGTGGGCTCTGTATTTCCTACAGGTCAAGGATGTTAATGCGTTTATGTGCACACTTGCCTCAGTGAATGTCAGGACTTCGTCTTCTCCGACAGCTCTGTCTGAACCTGCCCTCTGGCTATCACACTGTAAAGATGAAGAATGTCCTCTGGGGAGGGAAGAAAGGATACAAGCGGAAGAGGAAGAGATTAATTAAGACGAATTAAAAATGGATGAAATAAAAACAATGTAAAGTATCAGCTCAGCTCACAGATTACTTGAGGGGGATAATAAACTGGTAGATTAGAAACATGGCGAGAGGAGAAAATGAGAAGCAGAGGGAAGTCGGGATAAAGTGAGCATGTGGGAGGGGAAAAAAGCCGAGCGAGGCAGAGAAAGGTTCCTTTGATGTCTCCTGTCCCCTCAGGTGATTCTCCCTCCCATTCATTAGGGGCCAGTTTCCCCGGAACCTTCCTGTCGACAAGCCATCTGGAAGGCCCTTAAAAAACAAACCGCATTACTCTCCTCTACTTCTCTACAAGCTGCTCCTGTTAACAGTCACCACCCGCCCCCTCCCTTCTTATCAGTTGGTCCTCAAAGTGTCCCATTTCTTCACAGTCAGGTTAGATTGTATCAGATGAAACTTTAATGGAGCCCCATGGGGAAATGGGTCAGCAGAAGCAGAACTAAACGCAGATAGAAAGCCAGATATATCCGAAAATGCTGCTAGACAGAAAGATTGCTTGATAGTCAGATAGAGGGAGAGATCAGATCTTTGGACTATTTGTCTGGCCTGCAGAGCAGACAGATCTGTGAGCTTCTGTTTAATGTGCCTCCCCTCCTCCTCCTCCTCTGTCTGACAGATTTCCATCTGACCTGATTTTGGCCAATCACAACCATTGTCAAATTTGGGGCGGTATTAAGTGTTATTGCAGCATTTCTCTAAAAAGCCATATGATGGTTTCCCATGTGGCTTAAACTACAGAGTGGGATCAACAAACCACTGCTGCCTCGACTGGATCAACTCTCTTTTATTCCCTTTCGCTGATTTTGTTGGTTCCATTTTGGTGTTTGTGACAGTTTAAATTAGGGCTGAACAATTTGCAAAAATAATCTAATTGCCATTATTTTTTCCTGGTATTGCAACTGTGATTTAGGGTGCAATTATTTTAAGGTTACCCATCTTTTGTGTTGTCATCAATTGATACATTGAAGGGGATGATATTTTTATGACTTGCTATCTGGTCTCCATTGCACAATGATATTTTTTATATTTGGAAAGCCACACTTGCTGGTCAAAATCACAACTATTTATCACAGTTGTGTCATTTTTTTTGTCATATTCCTGGACTTTATAGGTGAATTTGGCTCATTTTAAGTCAAAAAAGACTTAATTTCAATTCATAATTACCAAAATGAATCTTGAACTACAAAAACTAACCAAAATAAGCATGGACTACCAAAAGCTGCCAAAAAAACCCCACCTCAAATTACCAAGAACTATCATAAACTTCCAAAAACAAACTTTAACTACCAAAAACTACCCTTGACTACTTTTGGTTTTTGCAATCCGGAGCTCTGCAACCGAAAAAATAAAAAAACGTAATGACCCTGAAGCTACTTTGATAAATGAAAGTCTTTCTAACACAGGCCCCTGATATGGAAGGTCCAGGTATAAGGTCAGTTTTAAAGAAACAAAACTAAAACTCCAACTGTAAGTCATCATTGTATCAGAATTTTTAACTACAGTACAATATTGTAACAATAAAACCCAAAATGAACTCCTGAGCACCTCAAATTGTGTAATGTATTCATCTTTTTAAACTAACACCCACACACTGTGCTGCTTGTTTGAAGACACACGCTGTGATAATAATGAAAGAAAAAAAATCAGGTTTTACCAAGATGTAATGGATGTCAACCAATTATTTGCAACAGACATGACCACAATGTATGTGTCTTTACTAGAAGCTAAAAAGATTTAATAAAGCACCAATATTTGAGAAAAGTTAGCAGTACTGAAGCTGTGACAGAGGGAGGAGCAAAGAGATGCTCACAGTGAGCAGGTAGAAGAGTGACCAAGACAGCAAATTAACAAATCCCTTCACTTATATCATTTTTTTAAATATATATATATTTCATGCTCCTTTGAGTATAACTGCTGAGAAACAAAGAAATAACTTCTGATTTTTTATTTTGCCAGTTCACGCACTTCATCAGCACTGTCTGTCCGTCTCTTTACTTTATCTCTATATCCAACAGTAACTGCTGCTTGTTTCCTTCCTCTTGTCCTCTTTCCTCTGCCACAGAAGCTTTTGGTTGAAAAGACATGACCACAGGTCTGTTTTTAATACCCTCCAGGGCTTCACAACACTAGCAGCATGAAAATAATGGATATTAAAGTGTTTAGAGGCACTTAGAAGTACCCAAGTATCAGACATTTTGATAAACCAACATGTTTTATGCTGAACTCAAGAGAAACAAAGACTGAGTGTTTGATTTCACTTTTCTCCTTGAAGTATAGTGTACAACAAAACTTATGATAGTTCAGGTGGGGTTTTTTGAGTTGTAGAGGTTTTTTGGTCTTGATAATGTCCTTGTGTAGTTTCAGACTAACCTCATCTCTTTAAAACACCTTTGCTCAAAGACGTTTTTAGCTCAGAAAGTGACAAGAGAAGGAGCGATTTTTTTCTTCTGTTTGGACACCTTTTCATTTCTGGCTTACAAAGTTCAATTAAATCTTTAATTAGTGATTTAAAATTAAACTATTACAGGTTAAATCTTAGCTTTTAATTTTTGATTGTACTGTCATTTTGTTTTGTTTGATTTCTGTTCCCTTTTTAAATTAATTTCAGCAACTGTCAAGTGTCTCTCAGTTTTTAGAAAGTTCTAATTTAAATAATATATCATCATTTATTTTTCATGAAACTACTGACAACAACTGGACTGAAAGTACAATAGAGGAGTTAAGTAAGGTCAAGCAGTGTAATTCAAGCCCAAGCAGATATTATAATGGCTGACGTGTGATTTGATTTACTTGTCACTTGAGACCATTTTAATGAAACATCAGATACAAAACTTTGCCTGAGGACAAAACTGACAAGATGAGTTATTGTGCATTTTCAAGGCTACATTCTGTCCCTGTGGTCCCTCTATAATAGCTCTATATGTTCTATAGATCAAATAGATGTTTTAGCAAACTCTTTTCAGCCACCGCCTGAAAGACTTAATTTTCGCTGCTGTCTCTTTAAGGCCCCCCACTCCATAAACCCCCTTCATTCCAATGGGCCACCACACTGAAGGCCAATGAGGGGCAAAGTTATGGGAAGACCTTGGTGTTTGAGGCCCTCTCCCCTCAAAAGTAGATTCAGGGATTTCTACAACATGAAAATATAGAGGTTTGAAAATCTGCAAACGTTAATCCTGAACATCCAGCATTGTTCTTAAATTATGAGCCAAGCAGAATACCCCCTCTTTAATTATAACTGATTGAAGAATTATACTTGTCAGGTCTAAACTGCACATATTTAAAGGGGATTCAAAAGACAGAACTGCTGACAAAAGAGCAGCTTGATGAAATGACACTTGATTTGATGACTGGATGTCAAAATGAGTCATCTAAAGTATTTTATGTTTAACAAGGAGACAAAGATGACAAAGAAGAAAGATTTTACCACACAAAGCTGATTATTATTTCCTTCTATTCATTCTGTGGCACATGAGTCTTCATAAAGGAGTGTGTCGTCTAAAATATTTCCCCACATTAGACATGGAAGTTTATGAAGGCACAGTTAGCTATGCAGTCATTCTCAAATGTGATAGATGGAGTGAGATTCAATATATTTCTGTCATTAACATCACAGGCATATGCTTTGTGAGCATTTAAAACAGTGTCTGTCAGTGCTGTTTGTCAGCCATCAAGTGCTTCTCTGATTGAAATGAACTGAGTGCAACATACACAGATTGATTTTAGAGCCTTGAAAAGTCAGAAGAGAAATTGATCCCTGTTATAAACCAATGAAACAACAACAGCCTCCACCCAACTCCACAATGTGCTATATACAGTGTTCCTCTCCACTATGGGGAAAATTAGTCGGCACTCCCTCATTCATTCCCGCATTTGAGACACAATGAGAAACCACAATATGGCCCTGATAGGCAGAGCTCATCTCCGGGTAATTATGGAGGAATATAATAAATCAGAACTGTGACGACTCCCTAGCAGGCATCACAGTTACAGACTGACTTTACAAGTGAGAAAAGCATGTCTTCTCGATGATACAGATGGTGTTCAGACATAGTCACACCTATAATCACACCTGTGCTCTTCTGACATCATGTTTTAGGAAGGAATCTGAGGTTGCACGAGGATACAGCTGCACAGATTTGTCACATCATTTAATTACAGGAAACAAAAGATTTATTTACAAAAACACTCGCTGAAGAGGAAAACAGAGCCACAAGGAAGAAAAAAACATGACATGAGGTGAATGACAAGGAAAGATGATCAAGGAGGAAAAGATTAAGATTAGTAGACGAGGGTGAAAAAACACAAGTGGGAGGTAAAACACAGGTGAAACTTAGGGAAAAAATTACATTGCTTTTTTTTTGTTTCCTGCGTCACTCTGTTTGGCTTATAGCTTAAGAAATGATGATGACAGACTCTCACCTGATTGCCTCAGTTTCCCTCTTCCACAGTGAACACTATTTGTGTTTGCAAATAGTCTTAATCATGTTGATATCTGTTAATGATTAATATTGATTTGTAATATTACCTAGAAGTAATTCTTCTTTCATCAGGTCAGACTTTTTGATAACGTTCTCCTGCACAGAGGTTCTATCATTTAAGTTTCCCTCTGCCTCCAAATATATACATACCCAAATATTACAGAAATATTTATGAAATCTATTCAAATGCTGCACCCAGGCTGAGCAGATGTGCAGTGGCTCCAGTCACTAAGTTTGTCCACCTCCTGCATTTTGCCTTTTGTAAGATTCAATCATCTTTTTTCCAGAGATCTGAATCAATGAAATGTAATGTTTAGAGACATTTCCATAACAACAACTTCTGACATTAAATTTCTGTTTCAAGTTTTAAGGTAGCTCATGAAATCATACAGCGTGTGAAGGAGGAAGTGAAATAAACAATAAGGCGGCCTGCCTGCAGGATGTTTTGACTTCGATTTAAACAAAGAACAGGGTCTGCGAGGTGTTTCAAATCTCAACTCTTTATTGCAATATTGTAGTGCTTTGGATTGACACCTCATTTAACCAACTGGGTGCATCTACAGTCTCTCCAGATTCAATCATAGCCTGGTGTGTGCTATGGAGTGTGCTATGGTGTGTACAAACACCCGCATACCCCTATTCAAGTTTCGATTCTCTGCCTTCATCCTTCAATTTGCTGCAACATAAGAAAAAAAAACTCAGGTGAGGACAACTACACCTATATACTAGTTACAGTTATAAAAAGTTTACCTGCTGAGGTTAAAATTTTAAGAGAGATCAAGCTTTTCCATGTCCTCCAAAGAGTTTGAAGAGTAACATCTAAATTAATTTGGGTATGCCGTTTACGGGCGTTTGTAGCACTTTGAGGGGAAGGTGAAGGGGTTAATACAATTTGCATATCTCTTTCAGTATTTCCACATTTGATCAGCCCTGGGAGTGATATGAAAACAAGTTGCAATGAAGGGAATTTGTAAATCCATTAAGATAAAAAATAAACATGACTGAAAATGAATAAATCCAGAGTGTGAAACATTCAATCTCTTTACAGCCATCCGTCTGCAACACACCACCGTGATTGCACATCACCTCTTTCTCAATGTCCTACGGAAATGTTGGCAAATGAGTTAAAAAAAAAAAACATTAACAAGTGTAAGTCAGTCAGGGCCAGAGCAGTAATGAAGGGAGAAGAGGACTCTGTCATTTGGTGGTGTGACTGAAATGCCGGCCCGGCGGCACGTCGTCAACAGTTCACATCGGTCAAACGTACGTTTCCACAAGACAATAACAAACAAACGTTCATTTTTGTCCAAAACAAATGTCGTCATTTACACAGACTTGGTCAAGGTGGGAGTCGTCTCACTTTGACTGTCACAGCCCTGGAGGCCATATACTTTTCATAGGCCCTCCATTTAATAGATTATTGTAAACCTGCATTATCTAAATGAGCGGGGGCAAATATAATCACAGGTTTTCATACCGCTGCGGGGGAGTTACATCACCGCCACTAAAATGTTACTGAGCAAATGTCCTGTTAGATTTTGTGACCTGATGCTGTGAAACATGAGAAGTTGTGTGCACAGCATCACAACAAATACACGCCACTAGACGTGAACTAAACACACAGTTAGGACACATTCTCATAAACGCACAGGGCTGATTTTTCTCCGAGGCACATGAAGCACATATATGCCATCCACTATCACATCAATTTTCCACTTAATCACTCATATAGGGTGCAGGCATGTACTGATTCACTCTCAGCATTCAGCATGTGCTCACTCTGCAAAGTGTTTCTCTTCTCTGCTTGCTAAACAACCTCAAATCCCACATAATCTCCGCATTCATTCTTCCAATGTGAGAAGAAAAACAAGTCTGCCAGCTTGCGAACCAAATATTTGAGGGTGCTAGGTGCCTGTTTGTGAATGCACTAAGCAGGATTAGAGCAATTTTCCTGATAAAACCACAGGCCCGCTCAGTATGCTGTGTTCTGATTGCATGTTCAGTCTGCACACTGTGTGGGGGGAAAAAGCTGCACTTTCACTGAGTGCTTGTAATTTCATTACCTGGGTCTAGCGAGGCTACCTACTAGAAATTAATGTGGGTGGATTTTTTTTTCTGCACATCCAGCATGAGTGGAGCTTCACACTGACCTAAACATGACTCACAGATTGATAAACCTGGTTTATTCTTCACAATGTTTGCTATGAAGGTGTGTTTCATTCACACTAATGACAAAACTCCTTAATTAGGTAAATAAAACCTCCCCCTCACACCTCTCACTGATCACACAGACGCACTTCAGCACAAAGAAAAGCGAGTTAAAGTGTAATTTTAGACAAATATTCCCAAAGACTGTGCCCAAAGAGTGCAAAGAATATGTAATAACATTAAAAAGAGCAGGAGCCTTATTCTGTAACTTTATGAAAGTATCAATTAAGACAAGAGAAACCTGTATATATAATATTATAGTCCAGCCTTTGCGCATATAGTTGAATATGTGTGAGTGTAATTTCTCTCCTCTGCAGGTATGATCATTGCTTTTCCAGCTGAGCACGTGCCCTCTCCCCTGGTAAACTCACCTCTTGTCCCAGCTCTCTCTCTCTCTGTCTCTCTCCCTCTCTCTCGCTGTTTCACAGGAGCTTTTTTTGTTTTGTCCCGGTTGTGCAGTGGTTCCTTCTTCCAGCCCCTCACTGGTCCAGAGCCGACTATCGCAGAGTGCATGAGCGGGTGTGAGCGTTTGTACCGCCGTGGAGCGTGGAGGCAGCTGTAAAGACACGGACTGACACCGGAAGTCAAAGGCGCTGCCTTAAAATTAAAACAAGACACTGGAGTTTGAAACGCAGAGTTAAAAAAAAAGTTGACTGAAGACTATTGATGAAATTCTTTGCATTGTTTCGCTGGAATTTGTCTTCAAATTTCTCATTAAATGTAAATTTTAATGATAATTGAAAAATATAGTTTTTTTCTTTATTTCATTTGAAAAACCCTGTACAAAAAATATAAAAACAAATACAACAGTGATAAAAAAAATAAAATAAAACAATAATAATAATGAAACAATAATAGTGAGAGGTAATAAATGATAATAATAATCATGTTTTAGTTATGATATTGAAACACAATACCAACAAATACACCATGCTAATGTTGAAAAAAAAAAAACAAAGCTCTGCTAAATTTGCACATTCACAATGTAGTAATATCTTGGCTTATTTGATTTCATGCATCAACAATCAGTGAGATTTCTATTTTTTTACACAATAGCTTTGTGCTCTTTTTTGTTTATAACAATAATAATAATAATAATAATAATAATAAGAAGAAGAAGAAGAAGAAAAAGAAGACTAATGGCAATCTATCTTAACAGATATTATAGCCTTCTTCTATCTATCCATCTTTCTAGTTGTTTATTAATAAATCATTTATAATTAAGTTTTTATTTATTTATTTATTTATTAAACCAGACACTCGCAAAATTGATTTTGCAAAGGGGACATATTTCACTGATGACTTTATTCATGAAAATAAACAAGCCCACATATTACTATTTAGCAAATGTACGAATAAGCAGAGCTGGATGGGTTTTTTGTTGTTGTTTTTTTTTTTTTTTTNAAAAAAAAAAACATTAACAAGTGTAAGTCAGTCAGGGCCAGAGCTCATTACTTCCCTCTTCTCCTGAGACAGTAAACCACCACACTGACTTTACGGCCGGGCCGCCGTGCAGCAGTTGTCAAGTGTAGCCAGTTTGCATGCAAAGGTGTTCTGTTATTGTTTGTTTGCAAGTAAAAACAGGTTTTGTTTACAGCAGTAAATGTGTCTGAACCAGTTCCACCCTCAGCAGAGTGAAACTGACAGGCAGCCCTGGAGGCCATATACTTTTCATAGGCTCTCCATTTAATAGATTATTGTAAACCTGCATTATCTAAATGAGCGGGGGCAAATATAATCACAGGTTTTCATACCGCTGCGGGGGAGTTACATCACCGCCACTAAAATGTTACTGAGCAAATGTCCTGTTAGATTTTGTGACCTGATCTGTGAAACATGAGAAGTTGTGTGCACAGCATCACAACAAATACACGCCACTCGACGTGAACTAAACACACAGTTAGGACACATTCTCATAAACGCACAGGGCTGATTTTTCTCCGAGGCACATGAAGCACATATATGCCATCCACTATCACATCAATTTTTCACTTAATCACTCATATAGGGTGCAGGCATGTACTGATTCACTCTCAGCATACAGCATGTGCTCACTCTGCAAAGTGTTTCTCTTCTCTGCTTGCTAAACAACCTCAAATCCCACATAATCTCCGCATTCATTCTTCCAATGTGAGAAGAAAAACAAGTCTGCCAGCTTGCGAACCAAATATTTGAGGGTGCTAGGTGCCTGTTTGTGAATGCACTAAGCAGGATTAGAGCAATTTTCCTGATAAAACCACAGGCCCGCTCAGTATGCTGTGTTCTGATTGCATGTTCAGTCTGCACACTGTGTGGGGGGAAAAAGCTGCACTTTCACTGAGTGCTTGTAATTTCATTACCTGGGTCTAGCGAGGCTACCTACTAGAAATTAATGTGGGTGGATTTTTTTTTTCTGCACATCCAGCATGAGTGGAGCTTCACACTGACCTAAACATGACTCACAGATTGATAAACCTGGTTTATTCTTCACAATGTTTGCTATGAAGGTGTGTTTCATTCACACTAATGACAAAACTCCTTAATGAGGTAAATAAAACCTCCCCATCACACCTCTCACTGATCACACAGACGCACTTCAGCACAAAGAAAAGCGAGTTAAAGTGTAATTTTAGACAAATATTCCCAGACTGTGCCCAAAGAGTGCAAAGAATATGTAATAACATTAAAAAGAGCAGGAGCCTTATTCTGTAACTTTATGAAAGTATCAATTAAGACAAGAGAAACCTGTATATATAATATTATAGTCCAGCCTTTGCGCATATAGTTGAATATGTGTGAGTGTAATTTCTCTCCTCTGCAGGTATGATCATTGCTTTTCCAGCTGAGCACGTGCCCTCTCCCCCGGTAAACTCACCTCTTGTCCCAGCTCTCTCTCTCTGTCTCTCTCTCTCGCTGTTTCACAGGAGCTTTTTTGTTTTGTCCCAGTTGTGCAGTGGTTCCTTCTTCCAGCCCCTCACTGGTCCAGAGCCGACTATCGCAGAGTGCATGAGCGGGTGTGAGCGTTTGTACCGCCGTGGAGCGTGGAGGCAGCTGTAAAGACACGGACTGACACCGGAAGTCAAAGGCGCTGCCTTAAAATTAAAACCAGACACTGGAGTTTGAAACGCAGAGTTAAAGAAAAGTTGACTGAAGACTATTGATGAAATTCTTTGCATTGTTTCGCTGGAATTTGTCTTCAAATTTCACATTAAATGTAAATTTTAATGATAATTGAACAATATAGTTTTTTTCTTTATTTCATTTGAAAAACCCTGTACAAAAAATATAAAAACAACAACAACAGTGATAAAAATAAAAAAATAAAACAATAATAATAATGAAACAATAATAGTGAGAGGTAATAAATGATAATAATAATAATCATGTTTTAGTTATAACATTGAAACACAATACCAACAAATACACCATGCTAATGTTAAAAAAAAAAAAAAAAAAAAAAAAAAACTCTGCTAAATTTGTACATTAACAAAGTAGTAATATCTTGGCTTATTAAATTTCATGCATCTAGAATCAGTGAGATTTCTATTTTTTTACACAAGAACTTCGTTCTCTTTTTTGTTTATAATAATAATAATAATAATAAGACGAAGAAGAAGAAGAAGAAGAAGAAAAAAAAGACTAATGGCAATCTATTTTAAAAGATATTATAGCCTTCTTCTATCTATCCATCTTTCTAGTTGTTTATTAATAAAATATTTATGATTAAGTTTTTTTTAATTTATTTATTTATTCATTTATTAAACCAAACACTCGCAAAATTGATTTTGCAAAGGGACATATTTCACGATGACTTTATTCATGAAAATAAATAAGCCCAGATATTACTAATTAGCAAATGTACGAATAAGCAGAGCTGGATGTTTTTTTTTGTTTTGTTTTTTTGTTTTGTTTTTTGTTGTTGTTGTTTTTCTCTACTCTAATTATTATTTTTTCTAATATTTTGCCTGGTGTTCATTTTTTGGTATTGTGTTTCAGTATTATAAATAAAACATGATATGATACCCTCGCAGTTATGGCAATATAGAATTAAATGGGGGAACATACAGTGCACAAAGAACTCTGCATGGCGTTACTTCAAAGCTTAAACTTATAAACTAAATATTTGAAATTAAATGTGAGCTCTTTTAGAAGAGATTAATTAAAATCAGTTTGATACTGTACAATACCATCATACCATTATAAATGCATTACTGTTTTCTCCCTGCTAGCCTCCTCGTTGCCTTGTATCTGCCTTAATTTGCCAAAGTTATGGTCCGAAATGAATTTGAAAAGTTATGAAACGAAGAATCAGAATTTCATCGACGCCTTTTATTTTGAAGGGCTTCAGCGGAAGTTCCATTAGACGCACCGGTGGATTTGACACTGGCGCTCTTTCCGTGCAGGCTCCGCCGGTCCACCCAGCTCTACGCCTCCTCCCTCCTCCTGTGAAATAAAGACAGCCTTGTTACTTGACTCCAGACACCGTTACAGGAGCAGAAACACTACCGCCTTTCATTCAACAAGTCACACCGACTCCAATAAACGTGGAGTCCAAATAAAGATCCATCTTTATCTGCAGTGACCTGAAGACTGAGGTCTGTATCAGGCAGCAGGCAGGAAGTGTAAACATGAAACCTGAGGAGAGCTTTTCCCCAACCCCCTGGTCCCCTTTTAAACCAGAGGGGTTTGACATTTTAATTGGAGGCTCCTGTTTGAAGGAGACCCTGAGACCCTGGTGATGTACAGTACAAACTCAATTTATATAACAACATAAATCAGTTTTAAGAGAGACCCTATGGCAGACAGTACAAACTCAATTAATATAACAACCTATATCAGCTTCAAAGAGACCGCAAGACCCTGATGACAGGAGTTAACAGATTAAATTAATATTCTTCAATCAGTTTGAAAGTCCAGGATGAGTTCACTGCACATTTTCTAAGTCAGGGATTCTCAACCTTTTTCTGCTTGTGTACCCCTTTTCAAAAACAACTTAAGCCAAGAGCACCTTTGTATAGAAAATAATATGGGAAATAACATGAATAAATGTGGTTTTATAGTGTCACAATAACATTAATGTATCAGATGCCAAAAATCTATACATTTGAAGGGCAATATTTTTCAGAAATAAAGATTGAGGCACCTAGTACCCTTGATGGCCCAAGGAGCACATCAGTTTATTTCTGTCAAACTAGAAGCAGATGTATTATAGTTGAAACAATTAACCCTCTCATGCATGAATTATGACAGCCAGTGTCAGGATTTCTCCCTTGAGTGTTTTTATTTGTCTTAAAGCATGAAAAAAAGTTTTCCATTTTTTTCCATTTATTTGTAACTGAGCATTCAACCTAATGTAAATATGACTTAATTTTTAATTTGACTTCTTTCTTTTAAAAAAAAATTCATGAATAACCTTCTTTTAATGCTTTGCAAAATATTTTAACTCTCTTTCATCCATTTTAACACTGAAAATGTATTGTTTTTATGCTTTTTTTTACCCTCAAATGTTTGTTTATAACCTTTTTAAAAGTACGTATGTATTTGGAAAAAGAATTCAAAACATTTTTTCAGGTCCTAAGAAGAATATAAATATCCTGACATGGACTAATATGAATTTCCACCATATGAACCATTGAATTTAGGCGTAAATAATTTTTAAATAGGTGTCCACTGTAGCGACCACTATGCACCACAGGGTGAAATCACATTTCTTTTTTTAGTGCATTCCTTTTTTTAAAGTGCATTTCTTTTCCTCTCCTTATCTCCCTTCCTATGTACAACCAACCACAGCCTTTTTAAGTCATTCATTCTACAAGAAGCATCAAAATGTATCAAAGTGAAAAATAAATCATTTCTTTTTTTAATGCATTTCTTTTTCTAGTGCAGTTCTTACTTCTTGTCCTTATCTCCCTCCTTATTTTGTGTTGATAAAGTTGTGCTTGATAAGAATTTTCTTTTTTTGTTGTGATCTATCTTTTTTTAACATTTGTTGCATAACCCCATTTGAGAATTACTGTTCCAAGTCATACATCCAAGCACTGACCTCAGAAAAAGTACAAATTCATGTTAGTATTGTCATATTATCTTTAGGTGCCCAATATTAGGACAGTGGGATGTGTCCAAAGAGTCATGTTGTGATGATGTCACATGCCCATGAGCTGCTATCTGCTGGGACTGGATTATTCCATGTAAGGCCAAGATCTACTTCAGTAACAACAGGCCATGGGGAAACAAGTCTGTCAGGCTGTGAAACTTTCTGCTGAGGACACTGAGCTTTTTACAGCCACCAATAATATAAAGACTAAGATTTAAAAGCTAAACAGGACAATGGTAGTGAATAAAACAGCCACAGACAACCTTGGCTCAGCCTGGTCAGACATTATAACCATTGGTGACCTGAGAAAATCATCACAACAGCAGCTTTGAGTGGCTCTGACTCAGAGGATATGTAAAAAGGCTTTTAAATGTTTACGTACTCTTGTTGACACTTTTGATTGTAGCATGATTTAGAGCCCACACTGTGATCACCACTATAGAGTCCTTATGTGTTTTTTATGTGCTGGACTACATCCTGTTTCAACAATTTATGTATTTACTTTGCAAATGTGAAACTTGTGTTTGTCAACATATATATCCCTGCTCTTTTGTATCATATGTAAATCCTGCAATGATACTGTGCTCATCCCTGTGCTTAAAATAAGTTATCCCCTTACCTCCAATGTTTCCACAATAAAATTTGTGCTAGTTATTGTAATTGTGAAAAAGTGTCAGAAGAAAATTGGACAGAGTCTGTCAGCACATGTGTCACTCAGGAGAGTGTGTGAAGCCACTGTCACTTTCATTAATATATTTTAACACCTGAAGGAAAAGTAACTCAAGCTACTTTTATTTATTGGTCTTTAAAAATATATGAAAGAAGCTTTCAGAACAATTCAAAAAGTACACAATAACCTTGTAGGTGGGTGGGCCTTGTTCATCCACTTCACTTTCAAACCTCTACAAATTCAACTGTTGTAAAAGAAAATCCCTGATTCTGTCTGCAAACCTCCCAGAATGCTCTGTATCAAAACAGAATGAGATCTTTAGGAGATTTGCTGAAATGATGAGGTCATGCCATGAAGATTTCTATAACGGTTCATGGAAATTTAGAGATGTGGGCCTCAACCACCAAGGCCATCAAGGCTGACCACTAAGAGTGAAGGGAGTTTTGGAGCAAGGAGCCTTAAAGAGACAGCAACTTAAATGAAGAGTTTCAGACACAGGCTGAAACAAAGGTTTTCTAAAACACCAGTAAGAGAAAAATAGAGATTTTTGAGTTGTGAGTCATGTAGAGCTGCAATGGGAAACCCAGAGGGACAGAAAACTACTCAAAAAGCACAACACCCCCTCTTAAACTTTTACTGACTGTCAGCTTCTCTTATCTGGATACAGGTAGGTGCCATTTCCAGCATGTAAAACAAGGTTATACGAAAACAGCTGTGTTCACCAAAAAGAACAACATGCTGAAGTCAAACAACCTCACATTAAAGGAAAAAAAAAATCTGATTTGGCTTTTTATAAACTATAATAAACTTCATTGTTACAGGTACAAATAAACCCTGGTAAACCAATGTTTGTTCTTCCAGCTTCAGAAATGTGAATGGTGTGGGTTTTTAAGTTAAGTGTATTCATTTTCCTTGCCTTAATATTATATAACACTTAATAAAGTAATTTGAAATCTGCATTTGGGCAACAATAATATTTGATGGTTAATTTTGTCTGTCATATATGACCTGATTAGATTTTAAAAAACATCATTGGACTATTTCTGCTTTTTAAAGGATGTTTTTGAGAAAGGATCTATGAACCACAGTTGTA
Source organism: Thalassoma bifasciatum (assembly GCA_008086565.1). NCBI lineage: Eukaryota > Metazoa > Chordata > Actinopteri > Labriformes > Labridae > Thalassoma > Thalassoma bifasciatum. The sequence continues at coordinate 184,962 of RPOG01000663.1, read as the reverse complement.
ACCTGAGGGTTTTTAAAGTTCTGACTTTCAAAACAGACATATTTGAAGCGTAGGTTAACTTTAGCTGGAATAATGGGGTGAACTTGACTTTTGACCTAACATTATCTCACTATCTCACCCTTTTCAAGCTTTTATGATAATTCCATCACAAACAGCCCTGGACCCAGAAGGATAATGTAACTTCCACTTAGACCTATGATAACCTTAACAGGCTGTCACATGATGAGGGTTGAGGCTGAACTCGCTGCCCTTAGACTCCAACTTCAGAATAGAGTACAAAGAGTTCCTCCAAACATATTTTACGTCAAGCATAAAATATTTAAATACAACCTTTCCCTCGGTGCTCGACACCACCTATATCAGAAACCAACAGGCACTGACCTTAACCTCAAACAAAAACCTGGTGAGGATTTTAAGAATCACAACAGTTAAGCAGGAAACCGACTATAGAAATGAAATACAAGGAAATAATTATGCACTTGATAAGAAACTTGAGAGATGAATTTTAACCTTGATGGAAAAATATGATTAACATTTCAGTATTATAAATAAAGGAATAAATGGCGTACTGTGAGTCAAAAAAGAGATGGTAAAAGATGAATAAATAAAATTAAACTTCCAGGCCCTTAAGTACAAGTAGGTTCATTTGCCCTATGTCTCATTTCCGTGATAGTTTCTTTTCAAATTTTCTCTTTTCATCAATCATAAAATCCTTTGTTCATGGATGGGAAAAAATGAATAGTTTGCATGTATATGTAAACAGTATGTTCAATTCATTTATGTTGATGTCAACATGTCTTGACTCTTTTGCCTTGTTTTATCTTTGTCTATTCATCTCTTCTTTCCTACTTGAAGTGTTTAAAAATTCTTAAATGTTGTGTTTTTTTGATGAGTAGTTCTCCAAATGTTGTCTACCTCATTGACGTCACTGAAGTAAACATAAAGCCTCTGTCTGTATGCAACTCATGCTCCTTGGTTATAAATATAACTCCTGCTTTACAGAAAAAAAAAATCTTTTTTCATGGTGCGCCTGAAAATATAACATATCAACTGAGATTTCAGCGGTGCATAGATGAAAGGACACTTTTTATAGGTAACTGTGAAAACAGGCCTCTATATCTGCACAATGACGTCAAAAATACAAACATAGATACAGTTGTGCTAAAAAGTTTGCATACCCTAGCAGAATTTATAGTTTCTTGGTCTTTTCTTAAAGAATGATAATACATACCCCAGTTTCTGATACCTTATATTGCCCCCTTTGACAGCAATGATGGCCTGAGGTCTTTTGTGGTAGTTATGGATCTTTATTTTCTCAGATGGTAAAACTGTCCATTCTTCTCAGCAAAAAGCCTCCAGTTCCTCCAAATTCTTGGGCTGTCTTGCATGAACTGCAAGTTTCATGCAAGATCTCCCCAGAGTGGCTCAATGATATTGAGGTCTGGGGACTGAGATGGCCACTCCAGAACCTTCATTTTATTCTGTTGTAGCCAATGGCAGGCTAATTGCCGTTATATCATTATGATTTAAAAAGAGTAAACAGTTTTTATTTGGTAAATGTCTTCAGCCAACCACTAACCATGTGTGACAGGAAAGTTTTTGTGTTATCATTCATAGTCTCTGAAAAATGGCCAAGAAATCATACATTCTGTTAGGATATGTAAATTTTTGAGCACAACAGTAGGGAACAAAAATATGTTTAAGAAGAAAGTAGTTCTTTAACTGCCTTTCAAATGAGAAATGGTTTATTGGTTAACATCCAACTTCTTCACCTGGATTTTAACCACCTTCACCTCAGTTGTTTCTCTCAGTAAATGCTCAAGTTGTATTTCCAGAATGAGGAGTCACTTTGGTACATGACTAAACACTGACCCCACCTGGTCAACTAAAGAGCTGCAGCCTCCTCAATAAAACCATCAAAGGAACAAAGATCCAAACTAGTTCAGTGAAGTTTAAGTAGGCGTCATAAAACATCAGCAGGTTTGCTATCTCTCTGTCAAACCTGCAGATTAAAGGTTTTTGCATCACTTTAATTGTTTGAGGAGTTGCATCAGTTTATCCTCTGATGGACTGATAGACGTAGGAGGGCTTTTTTTTTTTCCCCTGCTGAGTCCTACGAGACACCTGAAGATGAGCAAAGCAGAGTCATTTTTCCCCCCACAGGAGCCTTTGGGTGTAACTTAATGTGACAGCTCACTCTTTGATACGACATTACAAAGCTGGGGATTCAGCCCCTGAGCAGACTCATCATTCTGTCCTCATCTGGATGTTTTATGTACAGAGTGATATCACCAGCGTCAGCACGCACAAGTGGGAAAAGCAATTAGTATGAAGACCGAGAATGTGCTCGCATGTAGAAAACTGTGTCCTGTGGGCTTTGAGCGTCCTAACAAGACTTCAGGGAATCACTTTGTTTGCTGCTTAAATACGCACAGAGGCTCCTTTAACAGAAAAAATAAACACCAGGCAACACAAACTGAGAAATGAATCAGCCGCAAAACACAGGATTAGATTTTTTTTTAATAATATCCATCTTCACAACTCATAAAAAATAATAAATACAAAAATATACAAGCAGCTCAAGGTTGAACTACAAGTCGGACATTAAAAGTGCGAAAGCAGGAGCGCTTCACAAGCACTCTGGAAAGAAGTCATTTGTTTATCATGGAAAAACTTAAAAGGATAGTTCACTTTTTTCGTGGTTGGAAGGGTTGTATGAGGTACTTGAAGTGGAACAAACAACTTTAATGATGTTTGTGTCTGGATTTCATAACGTCCTTGTCTGCAACAGGTGAAAGCCGAGCACCTCATACAACCTGACTTCAAACAAGCAGAACTGCACTTTTAAGTTATTTCACACAGTAGCTTCATAAACCACCAAATATATTCTTAAATGTGCAATGAAACCAGGACAATTTGTCTACAGTAGCACATTTCTCACACATGAATCCCATGCCTGAGACTTGCTTTAAATGCATAGCAGATTGCTTAAAGTCAGCGAGTAGTAAAGAGGAGTCACCAAACCCAGTGGGCTTGAAAAAAAAAACCCATCATAAAAGCATAACAGGAGCAACTTGGCTGAAGCATGATTGTCACATTGTTATGTCTTTTAAAGTTTGAGAAGAAAAACATCATAGAACAAAAAAAATACACACTTCAAAAAGCAGTATTATTATTATTTCCTCTGTTTTAAACTTTAAATCATCGTAGCAAAGTTTTTCCAGTGCTCGTGCATCACTAACTAAAAGTGAAAGCAGAAATATTTTGGTGTTGTCCAGCTCTGTAATGTGGCTGCAGCAGCAGTAGCATTCATGAAAAGATGAGTTGATGTGTTCCCCCTCTCTTCTTTCTCTTTCTCTTTGGTTTTTCTATCCCTTAAAGTTCTGAAAGATCTCCGCTGCGTCCAACCAGGACCTGAAACAGGCCAGGCCTCGGTCTCTGATCTGTTTCCTGCCTTTGTCTGTGATCACGTCTCCGTTCTCCTTCACGATCACCAGCCTGGGCACTGCCGTGATTTTGTAACGCTGTTTTAGTTCACTAGGGGAGAAAAGAGACACAGAAATGGAATCATTACAAAAGTGAATTGAAAAAAAGATCATTTTCAATTCTTTAAACCGTCTGTCAAACTTCTCTTTAATCAAGCTGACTCCAAAGACATTCAGTTTTATTTCAAATGACTGACATATGAGGTACTGATGTTGGTCTCTGTCAAAGTCTGGACTCATAGAATAGAATAGAATAGAATAGAATAGAATTAGAGCCCAACCAATTAATCAGCCATTATGCAGCTGATGTATAAACTTTTTTTCTGAGTGAAGTATCTGTGTCAGGCTGCATGCTGCTCTCTGCCAAAGATAAATGCTACTGTTAATTCACATGTCCACCATTACCTAATATAAGACTATAATATGGCATTCTAACGTTGTGTAAGATACTTTTTTTGCGAAATAAATAAAGATAAATGCTGCTGTTAATACACACGTCCACCCTCTTCTAATAAAAGACTGTAATACGGCGTTTTAACGTCACTGTGTCATACCCAAAATCATATTTCGGGTATTATAACAATTTGTGTTCATGTATAGTATATATCCTGTGTATATATGACTGTTTCTGCCCCTTTCCTCCATTTTTCTTTTGCTGCTTTCAGACATTTTTGACCACTTGAGATCTATTCTTATGGCTACTTCTTGCTGTTTTTGCCACATTTCCTTACTTTGATCGTTGCTCTTGCAAAGGTAGTTTTCAATAATTTGGCTCTTTGGTTGTGCAGGGTTGAGTTCAGGGTTGGAGAGCACAAAAACAAAAAAAAAAACTTTTATCTGGTAGTCTGACGCAGAGCAAGTTATTTCCTAGCCCTGGATAATAGTTCCATGAACTATTTGACTATTTCATATCAAAGGATTATTCAAATATTTGAAAAGCATACACACAACTTAGATATTACACAACAATTTAACACTAATCCAATGTTCATTGAGAGTAACCTCGTTAGCTTCAAGTACATCTTTCTGATAACAGCAACAGTTTCTGTTAGGGCTGAACTATTTGCAAAAATAATTTAATTGCGATGATCATATTCTATATTGCAATTCCAATCTTTTGTGCAATGATTTCTAGGTCCCCATCTTGTGTTTTTAAACAAACACATTGTAGATTATGAATATTGACATTATTACAGCACAACAACAACCCACTACCACCACCACGGTGACTACTTTTTGTCCAATTTAGTCACTTTTCACTTCTCTTTTTGCCACTTTTAAACTATTTTTTGATACTTTCTGGCTATTTTCCTGGTTCACTCCCAATTCTCTTATCATTTTTTGTTGTTTTCACCCATTTTTGACACTTCTCACTCTTTTTAGCTACTTTTGGACCATTTTTTGCAACAAACTGACTATTTTCCAAGTTTCATCACAACCTTTTTACCATTTTTTGTTGACTTTGGCCATTTTTACTTCTTTTCATTGTTTCTGTCACTTTTTCCACCATTTTTGCTACTTTCTGTATTTTTAAAATTTCCTCCAAAAATTTCTTGCCAATATTTGTCACTTTTCACTCTTTTTGCCAATTTGGCCCATTTTTTCCCCAACATTTTAAGTATTTTTTTAAGGTTATTTCCCAATTTAAATGACAATTTTTGCTGCTTTTTTGGCAGCTTTCCTACCTCAAACTAAGTTTTATGGCTACTCTGTGCTGTTTTAACCTCTTTTTAGCACCAAGATTGTCTCTTTTGCAAAGGTAGTTTTTAACATTTTGTCTCTTTGGTTGAGCAGGGTTGAGTAATAGAGCCCGACCAATGTAGGATTTTTGGGGCTGATGCTGGGGGCAAAAAAAAAAAAAGCCGATATATCCGATGTATTGGCGGATATCTGATAAACCTGCCAATATCCCATATATCAGCCGATACATGAAGTATGGACAGTGATAAACACAAGATGTATACTGTACATGAACACAAATTGTTATAATACCCAAAATATGATTCAAGACAAAGGAGCAGAACACACACACGCACACACACACAAGGAACTTCAATCATAAAACTGTCAACATAAGGACTGTAAACCAACTGATGAAGAAGGCAAACTGAAAACACAATGATAAATAAAAAAGGCCAACTTTAAAGAAGTTGGTAGTGTTTTTAGCTTTGCCCTGGCTGCATCCAACACATGACACAGGGACACAGGAGCAGGGATGACAGACTCTCCACACAGGAAAAAAAAGTTTATACATGGGCTACAGAATGACTGATGTCGAGTAATCGATGACAGGCTATTATTGGCTCATTAATCGGTTGGGCTCTAGCAGCAAACATCTCCTGCAAAAAAAATGTAGCTGATATTCTGACACATCTCAGGTTATAGAAATATTGCACTATCTGTGATTATAATATTACAATAGGACATATTGCGATATAATCCAACACGAAATTAATTGCTCACAGGGGTGAAAGTAATTAATTACAAATACTCAGATTACTGTAATTAAGTAGTTTTTTGGGGTACTTGTACTTTTATGAGTAGATTTTCAAGTCTGTACTTTTACTTGTATTTAAGTATCATTATGCCATGTAATCTACTTTGTTACTTTTAAAATCATAGTTGAGTACTGAGTACAATTTTCATTGATATCTAGACCTTTTATCTGTAATTTTGTAGCCAGTAAGGTGATTTGATAGCAAACAAGCCAATGAAAACCAGGATACATGGATGAAAAACAAAACAAAACAAGGAAATGTTAATGGATGTTAATGATTGATCGTTAATTGATTTTGTATTAAGAATTTAAAACAGAAAACACTTGTTTTCTACCTTATCAGTTATTAATGATTATTGATTGTTAGCGTTTTAACTATTGGTAAAGCAAAACGTAATTTAGATCCCTATCTGGAGAGGTGACAGTGACATCACCAGTTAAAAGTAACTAATAATCTGAGTAGTTTTTTGACGAATGCTCTGTACTTGTACTTGAGTATTTTTCAAACACCAGTACTTTTACTTGTGATTGAGTAATATTTTAGCCATGTAACAACACTTGTACTTGAGTACAGATGTTCAGTACTCTTTCCACCACTGACTTCCCAGCCCTAGTTCCTGTAGAAGCTTTTTCATGCATTTTTTTTAACTGTCAGGCCAACAAAGTTAATGCAAAATCTATTGAAACCCCATGAAAAACTGTCAAGCTCTCTTTGTATAAACACAGTTTTGGTTGAAAGGGTTTGTGCCATTCACAACTTTCTCAAAATAAATTGGTGAGGAAGACTAAAACTGACCAGAGTGAGACAGCATCACTACAGTCCAGAGACAGTTAGACCAAAGTGACACACTGAGCTGTCTGCTCTCAACTTTAGCCCTAATCCCTCAACCTCATAAGTGTTTTACATAAACTGGAGCACAGCCTAATCTGCTGGAAGACAATGGTGTTACAGCTTAACAAGATTGTAGACAAATAGAGCACAGACGCTTTACTATGTAAGTTTAACACAAACAGAACCAGAGCAGACAAACTCCCTGAAGTCTTCATCAGGTTTAACACTTACTGTTTGTATTCATCCGTCCAGGGCAGAGCCAGCCAGTCTCCGTGAGCATCATGATAATATTCCACCATATCATCCGCAGACTTATCAGAGGAAACAAAAACTATCTCAAACTGAGCAGGAGGCTCATTCTCCTCCACCAGCTCCGTGTAGAAGTCACACAGGATGTTGGTGAAGTCTCGACACGGCGGACACCAACCTGCAGAAAAGTAAATGCCCACCACTTTGTTCCTCAGCGCCTCCTCAGGGTCCACGAACTCCCCGTCTTTGTTGAGGAGAGTCCTCCCCGTGAAGACCTCCACCATGTCCGCTAAAGTGTCAGACAGGCTCCGGCAGACAGAGGAGGTGGAGGTGGAGGTGTGAGCGCTCAGGCTCACATTTCCGTGCGTCACTTCACCTGTAAAGTGAACCTTCCTGCCAAAGCTACTTAGAGCCAATCCCGCTAATCATGCTCCGACCAATGAGGACAGACGACGACCTGCGGAAATTCATGAGCCATGTGAGTTTCAGGGTTAAAGCTGCAGACGAACCACACCGACCGACACCGACCCGCCTCAGTGCTGCTGCTGCTGCTAATTTCAGCTGCAGCACGACAACGAACGACACTTTGCGATAGCATGAGCACGCGCATGCGCAGGGTCATCTTTGGAGGCTGCCTCTCATTGGTCCATCAGACGAACATTGTAGTTTTTGTTATTAACAGTGTTACATGCAAACCTGTCCATACTAGGGGTCTGTTCATAAACTAATGTTTATAAGATCTAAAAACATAGATATATTTGGTCTTGTAATATCCAATAAGATATTAACATTATTAAAAAAGAAAAAGAAAATCAGACCTGTTGCCCATTCATTTAAGCTTATTTCATCTTGGTGTCAAATGGCAGCTAAGGAAGAGAGAAAAAAGTAAAAAAAAATAATATATTTTTATTATTATTATATTATTATTATTATTATTATTATTATTATTATTATTATTATTATTATTATTATTATTATTATTATTATTACTACTATTATTATTATTATTATTGGTGTTATTGTTCTTAAATTGTCTTTGGGGAACAATGAAACAATAACTTAAGTGTTTAAACCTTTGTTTTAATGATTTGTCCATACATGTACATCACTTTGTTTGAGCTGTGCTTGTCTTTAAAATGCTTGTGTGTGTGTGTGTGTGTGTGTGTGTGTGTGTGTGTGTGTGTGTATTACACATATACAGATCTAGATAAAACTGCCTCCAGTTACAGAGTTGTAATTCTGGTTTTCTGGTTTAGTCACTTGGGTGTCTTCAACAAGGAAATGTGAAAAAGGGTCAAACACTTGTTGCTGTCATGGTTCTATAGTAAATGTAACCTCTATCTTTGTTTGTACAACACACTTACAGTTTTTACAATATTTGATGAATCATGCAATTTTACATCCTTTTCAAGGCATTTCTTAACCTCCTACCAAACGGAAACATTGTCCAGCTATTTCAGGAACCAATTTGTTCTTTTCTGTCATGGTCAATTTTTTTTTTTTTTTTTTGCAACCCCAATCCCAATGAAGTTGAGATGTTATGTAAAATGCACATTAAAAACTGAACACAATGATTTGAAAATCCCCTTTAATCTATATTTAATTGAATACACCCCAATTTATTTATTGTTCAAACTGATAAACTTTATTGTTTATTTGCAAACATTCACTCGTTTTGAATTTGATGCCTGGAACATGTTCCAAAAAAGCTGAGACAGGAGCAACAAAAGACTGGAAAAGTTGAGAAATGCTAAATAAAAAAAAGGCCAACAGTTTAAGAGCAATGCTGCTTAACGTATAACTGTAGGGAATTTAGGGATTTTATCATCTACAGTCCATAATATCATCACAGTAGATGATAAGGTGATAAATTAAATAGGATTTGAAAATCATTGCATCCTGTTTCTACATATGTTTTACACATCTCAACTTTCTGGGATATATCCCCTATTTTTTGTTTACATTTTTTTTACAATATTTGATGAAATATGCATTTTTAAATTGTTTTGGATTTCAAAGGCATTTCTCAACCCCCTATAAAGCTTAATCTGGTCTAGCTATTACAGCAAGCAGTCTTTTCTCTTATTATCACTAATTTTTTTGCATAATCACATGAAAAAAAAAAGCCATGTTATGTGAGTATTACAAGAGCAACAGAAACTGTAACAAAAATTTCCACCTCTGCCTCTCAGCTCATTGGCTTGTTTCATAAATACTTTGAATATGGTCTGAGTATATTGGCATGGCTTAGCTGTTCTTACAGCATCACCCAGTCAGTTTTGGAGAACTACAGTGTGGAGCTCAGTGTGAGTAGATTATGGCGCCCCCCTGTGGACTAAGCAGAACTTCTCATATCTACAGATGTCATCCTGTGAATGTGTATATGATTTTTTTCTTTTCTGCATTATTTCAAAAGCCAAATGCACCACTAAATATTTTTTAAAAAGTATGATTCTGCTTTGATACACTTTTACCACTACAGCAGTTTCACAGCTGACAATTGACCACAGCTCTGCTTCCACAAAATTATGATAACATCTGGATCTTTAACTCATCTCTGTTCATCAAACTGCTGCAATAAAGAAAATCTGCCCCTCCATCCCGCCATCCCTGCTACAGACTCTGGGTCTGTCTTTTCTGGTCTAACCATGGGGGCATACTACTAGAACAACATCCACTTGTTATTGCAACTTTATTTCCTGTCAGAGTAACCCCTTAGGTTGGTTGTTAGCCATCTTATCAGAAGTTCTCCACATTTAGAGGCAGAGAGGCTACAAAACCTGAAATCTTTACAAGTGTTTGTGTCTTATTTAACCGAGAAATGTCTCATTACACTAAATGTGAGCAATACTCACCGAGAACGTATTATTAAAAGTTATAAAGACAAAAACATTTTTCACTAAGACATCAGCACGTGTAGATTTCAGTTTGTGCAGCAGTTATTTCATCATCATTCTTCTTTTCATTCTCATTTTGACCTCCACTTTATCCCTTTATCATACCCACATCTTCTCCATTGTAGTATAACCAGACAGAAAAAGTGAGGAACTTCCTATTTTTGTTTCCTTTAGTTCTCTTTCCTCCTCCCATTTCCTCCAAGTTAACCTACTTTTATTCCCTTCTTTTCCTGCCTACTACACTTAATTTCTGCATTACAAAAAACAAAATCTTACAATACAGAACTGTGGGTGAAAAATTAAAAATAAAAGTCTGGATTCATCAGTTTATGATTTATCTTGTTCTTCCTCTATCTCTCCTTGTTTCTTGGGCTGAGTGAACCGTGGTCTGTGGCTGTAAACTCAGCCACTCCCCCTCCATCAGAGTTTTCTGCCCATTAGAAGAATCCACTCCTGTGTTGACAGACCACTGAGAAGTTTGTTACAGAGATTTTTTTCTCTTTTTCAACAACATTTTTGCACCGATATGACATCTAACTCCAATTTATCCAACATGAGACGGCTGGTGGAGCAGCTGAAGCTGGAGGCGAGTGTGGAGAGAATCAAGGTAAAGAAATGAGAGTTTACGGGTCAGTGCTTTAGTTGTTCGTCAAACTGTGTTTATCTTGTGAAAATGATTTGTAAAAACACAGCTTTAATTAAGTCAGGGTCAATACTCTTTGTTGCTTTGATCGTGCGTCACATATTGTTCATTTCCACCCTACAGTTCATGTCCCATACAACTTGTTGATTCCTAATAATTTGGCTATTCATTATTATTTAATACCATTATTCTCAGTATACTAAGGGAGCAGACTTTGAAATATCATGTTATTAATTTAGAAAGTCGAACTTTTCTTGCTATCTTTGATAAATCACACACAAATATTCTTTTGTGGAATAGAAAAAATAAGGTTAAGTCCAAAACAATTGTTCCGTCCCATGTTCTGAGACAACTAAGATGTGATGGTGTCAATGTTTTTTTGTATTTTTTTATAGTATCTGCTAGAGTTTGACATCTTTGTCTCCTGTTTACTGACTTCTTATTGGGCACCTTTCCTTTTTATCCTTCTTTCAGCTCACATGCTCTGTTCAGCTGTCTTATCATAATATTATTTCCCATTTCAACAACATCCTCTTAAAATAATAGCTTTAGATTTTTTTTTCAGAGAACATTAATAAGTGAACCAAATATTTAATGTATGATACTTTTCAACAATTTCATTTAAAAAGTTTAAGGTTGTTAACAATACAGCCTAACTAACAAATTCACTATGTGTTATGGTATTACATGCTCCATCTGAACAGAGTATTGGCCTGCTACGTGCTCTTTGATAATACCAACATTGTCATTTTCAACAGATTAGGTCTGATCAGTGTCCAACACCTGGGACCATTTTGAAAAATATTTATTGCCTTGTGGTTTTTGTTTTACATTATATCAGGGACTCTCAAAGTGATAAAGAAGCTGCCACTAGACACTGAATAACAGGCAGACTATAATACCACCCAAATAATGTCATCATTATTTTTATCATTATATTCAAGTGGGTTTTCTATTTAAGCCCCTGTGAGGACTTTCTGAGTGATTTTGAAAAAGTCTCATATCTAGATATATGCCTGATCATAATCCGTATCCTGAGATCCGATTACACTGGGGAACACAATTTTTGTTGAGTTTGGTCTGTTAGGGCTGTTTTTGACTAATTCTTGTGTGCAGAATCCAATACTAATCTCAGTTTTTCTCTGTCATGTCGAATTTTTAAATGATTGGATCCCTGTTTTCTCAAAAAACACTGGGGAACGATTTGTAAAATATTCTGTTAAGTTAGATTTTTACGCTGATCAATACTAAGATTTGCATGCTAATTCCAAAATTGCTGTCAGTTCCACTAAAATTCCACTAATTGAATTTTGCTTATCTGGAGGGTAAACAGTGGGAAAAAAACTTGATGTGCCAGAAAAAAACTGACTGCTATTTTGGAATCAGCATGCCAATTTGAGCTTTTATGAACATAAAAATCTGACCAGGTCTGACTGAACTGGATTGATTTATGTGATTTACACCACAAAACCCACATTGGCCGACAAAGTTGAGCAGTGAGAAGCAATATTTTCCTTTTTTTCTCAAAGAAAACAATTTCTGTGGTTTATTTTGGAGTAGTGTTGGACACTGCAGCTGAACTGTTTGACAGAAAGGGGACAGACTAGCATAATAAAGTTAAACAGAAGGGTGATAGTGCACAGGCAAAAACACAGGTTAAGTTGTTTGTGAAAAAGTTCATTCCAATGCAGCAGTTATACTGTAGTGATCTGGTCAAAGCTGAGATTCTTCCAATAAAATGAAGAGCCCGGTTACGTTTGCTCTGCTTGGTAAGGTTGGAGTTGGTAGATGAGCACTGGTAGAACATAACCAGGACCGACATGTCTCAGAGCACCGGGCTGTGAGTTACACTATGCAGATAGTCTGCTCACCTTCTGGGCAATAAAGTACAAACTGAGTTACCAAAGTCTGACTGTTGTCACCTTTTAAACAGCAAATACATATATTACCTAATCGCTATGTATCCTGGGCAAAGTTGTTTTGAACAACAACAAAAAAAAAGTTGAAAAAAATATCTGATCGCCATTCATTTTTCAAAACATACACACCGTGGTAAGTGTCTTGTCCTCATGACAGTGAGGAGCAAGTGCATGGAAAGAGAGGTACCGATCGCTTTTGCTTACGCTAGCTTTTCCATAAAGTCCTCACACTCTCTTGAATAAAACTTACATAAACAGACCATCTTTTAAAACCAAACTGAATATCTCACTTTATAATCAGGTGAGGACATGAGCTGCTTATTATTTTTTAGTTACATTAATCTGACATCCAACATCAAAGCAGATGAGCTGAGCAGGAACAGGCTTACTGTACGTCTCTCTGACCTCATTCAACCCTCCTCTTTCCCTGAACTCTGTGGCTGACACACTTTTAAAAACTAATGAAGCAAATGTCACAACTTTGAACATGTTTTCTATTATCACAGTGGCTTGTGGTTTAAGTTACTTTGTGGCATCTTTGAGATGAACTCACCAGCCTTTGCAGGAAGCTGCTCCACTTTTCTCTGTCAGAGGTTGCTCTCACTTCTGTGCCATTAACTGTCATTATTTCCCAGCAAATGTTTTTCTTTTACCACAGTGTCAACAGGCAGAGTGGAGATGTGAGGAGTGATTTACATAAAACTGTAAATCAAATATTAGATCTTATTCATTTGCTCTTTATTAGCCATATATAGCTATTTGCATAGTCAGATCACATACCCTAAAAAAAGTTTCTAAAAGTGCTTTTTGGTGTCAAGAACTGGGCTCTTAATTTTGTTCTGGCATTAATGATCTGCTCCTTAAAAAGGCCCCTCCCTCCCCATCCATACTGAGGGGCTGTTTACATAAGAACAGTTTTAGGTTGAAGCACAAAAATATTGCTGCATTTCAGCTTCCTGTTTACACTGTTTCAGCCGACCTAAAACGCAAAATGTTGAAAACGCTGTGAAAACGCTAACTTAACGCTTAGCTCTGCGTGTGTGCATTAAACCCCCACGGTGCCATGTGGGAACTGAAGAACAACACCAACAGCGACCAACCATTTCTTTTTTGTGCTGCTGGATCTGCTGACAGCCCTCTACCAAAATGTGCAGTTATTTATTTATTTATTCAAGATATTATTTGAGCTTTTCATGCCTTTAATGGATAGAGGAGGACAGTGGATAGAGTAGGAAAGGGGGAGAGAGAGGGGAGTGGCATGCAGGAAACAGGCCGCAGACCGGACTCAAACCCGGGCCACCCGCCCGAATCCCATGGTGCGCGACCCCAGTCCACCAGGCAATCTGTGCCCCATAAAATGTGCAATTATTGCACTTTTTCTGCAATCAGAGAAAAAAGTTTAACTTCTTCAGCCTTTAAACCTTTGTCAGGTATACAGCTCCTACAGTTATATCGCCATCTACAGCCATGACATGAAAACTACAGCGTTTTGAGTTCCCCAATGTTTTCGTGTAAACGCAGATTTTTTTCCCGTGAGTTTTTTTGCGATTTTGGGTGAAACACTGTGAAGTGTTGTCGTGTAAACGGGAACTAAGTTCACACCAAGCTGGGACTGACTTAGTTAATGTCAGTCTGTGAGTCACTTTTTGTGGAGTCATATTTGCTGCATGGTCCTTATTGCTGTCTTACTGCCCTCTACTGGTCTGACGATGAAATGCAACTACATTTATTTTTTTCTCAACACAATATTGGTCTGATTTGCATAATCTTCACAGGACTTCGTGCCTTAGCCGAAAAGCAGAAAAAAAAATGCAACAGTAATGCTTTGGTTCCTTGACGAGAAGTTCCAGGGACCTAAAACTTAAAGTTCCTGGAACTTCTGGTCAAAAAACACCCTATTCATAAAGTTGTTTGAATCCCACCCAAAACAACTGTGCCTGTTTGTGTTCCCAGGTGTCTCAGGCAGCTGCAGAGCTGCAGCAGTACTGTCTGCAGAACGCCAGCAAAGACGCCCTGCTGGTGGGAGTCCCCACAGGCAGCAACCCTTTCAGAGAACCACGATCCTGTGCTGTGGTGTGAAGGTCAGAGTCAACACAGATTACAACTTTATTTGTATCAAACAGAATGTTAGAATATCAGATAAGAAATAATTTTATTTTCATGTTCCTGCAGAAGAAAAGGACGTGGACTAACTACTGCAACATGAAGAAGAGAAAGAAGACAATAAATCTTAGACTGTTTTCACTGGATGGTAGTTTCGTGAAGAGAACACATTCACATTTAGTTTTGCATGTTTAGGTTTTAAATAAATGTTTGTCTAACATCACTTTCTTACCATGTGTTTTATTTTTTAACACTAAAAGGTCAAACATACTCACCTTCTGCCTCCTCTTCGTATCCGTCTTTGCTGAACAAGTTGACAGAGTCATCATCCCTGTATCGTAACAAGCGGATGTTTATAGCCGGGATGAAATCACGCTTGGGAATCTGGTGGAGTCGTAGCTTCCTGATGTTCAGACTGAGTTCGGAGCGCAGGCAGAGAGAGGAAACTGAGTCTTCCTGTTCAAAAGTACAAACACACAGAGCAGAGTCACACTTTACTCTGCCTCAGAGATCATAGAGATACTGAGAGTTTCTCAACAGCTGAAGGGTTTGCTGCATTTCACAGTTAACAAAAGAGTGTATTTTTTCAGTTCGTTATCACATATTTTTCTTGTTAAATATAACTTTTCTTAAAAAAAAAAAAAAAAAAAAAAAGTTGACTCTTTCCCCATAAATGGTGTAGATCAGCAGTAAAGTCGTCTAGCCGGTCAGGCGCTCTGTTCTGTTCCTCTTCCTTTTCCTCTCTGAACACGAAGTGGATGACTTCCTGATGCCTCCTTTACTTCAACCTTTCTTCAAATGTATGAAACACGTTTCAGTGTTCAACCCCTTTGCTCTCCTGAGATGAAAATGAGAAGAAACTTTGGAGATGTAGCCACTGTCTAACTCCTTTTGTTTAACAGTATTTTTAATCTGACAGAAAATATTTTTCAGGTTAATGCAAGGGCGTTCAAGGTAAAACACACAACAGTGTTTTTCAGTGATGGCAATGAGCACACAGGCCAGGAAAAAACAATATAACACACACTGCATCATTGCTTCCCAAGTGGTAGGTCACTGCCCCCTAGTGGCCACCATGGCTATTGCAGGAAGGCCACAAATGAAACACTCCTGATCAAAATCTGGAGACCAAATGAAAAATGCCCCAATTTAAATTTTCTACAGTTGGATTTTAAAAGGCTCTGAGTAGAGTTACAAAATTCAAAAAGAAGAATTGTTTTGTGTTTTAAATAGTTGTTGCTTATTTCTTTTTATATAGACTTCTGAGTCTGGCAACAGAGGTGATAATGATGACAAAGAAACTGCTCTGAAGAAAGGAAACAGTTGGACTACCTTGATTTGATTGTTTCAAATGGTCACATCTAAATGAATTGAGTTATTTGAAATTGGGTTCGTGAGTTGAATCAACACACTTGATGAAGTCAAATACACTGAATGATTCAACTGATTGATTTCAAGCACAGACGTATGGTGTACTGATAACTCATTTACGTAAACTGAATTGTCAGAACACATTACGTTGAGTAGAATTAAATCCAAATATTAAATCAAGGTAAAAAAAGGCAGAATTTTAAATTGATGTGATATGAAAAAATACATTGGTAACCATAACTTAAAAAATGTAATTGAAATTAATTTAATAATAATAATAATTTAATAATTAATTCATTACTTCAACTGATCAGAATTTTTCTTCTTTGGTGTGAGGAAGCTATTTAGTAAGAACAACATTGGAAAGTAAATTATCTGTTTATCAGCTGATCAAAAGTTGAAGACTACAGACTTAAAAGACAAAAACTGCACAAAAATGTGGCTTGCATTATGGGCATTAGAGCTATGTAACTACAAATAAATAAATTACCGTGTTGCTTTGCATTCTGAGACAAGTTGTATTGAACCAAAATTAAAAAAAAAAAAAACAAAAAAAAAACAGAGAAAGGTTACAAAAAAAGCGCTACCAAAACATTTGCATACTTTGACAAGAGTGATCTGTATGACAGTTGGTGCTCATGGGAAGTGGAGTCTCTACCTGAAAAGCTTCATCTTTTCCAGTCACTGCAATCCTCACAGAAAACCTTTTAAGCCCTCAGGTTCTGCAAGTGGGGGACTTTAAGTTCACCCTGCACCAAAAGCATAAAAGTGGCTCTTTTCAAGTATAAATATTGTTTTATTACACATCAGATTAAACAGGAGAAGCTCAGCTACAAATGCCATCATGTCGTACTAGAACCAAACTTGCTGCTCGCCCAAGTAATACTTGAGTTATTTCTCTGAGCCAACGACAGAAAAGCCATCACTGACTCCTCTGAACAAATTCCACAGGTGTTCCCTTTATTATGACACCAATGGATCATTCAGATAGACCTTGAGGATGCAGAGATATAATGTGGGTAAGTAATTTTTTGGAGGGGAGCCAAAAAAGAGAGAGTTGAATTTTGTCATATAGTTTCATCCTTGTCTCTTAGGAAAAGTAATTTTCTCATCATTGTTGAGTTTGGATGCAGAAAGACAGCCTTTGAATTTATCCAAAGATCCTGAGGGTTATGAAACAAAAAAAAAGTCAAGTGGTTGACCCAAAAGTATTTCACCAGCGCTGAACCAGAGGATCTGATTGTCTGTCTGTCAAGACAGTGACCGATCCTCGACCCAAATGTAAGCTGTTACTGGAGCCGACTGCAGCTCAATAACCATCAGAAAGGGTCTGAGAGAGAAGAGCTCTAAGAATAAATAAAACTCTTTAAAGGCCTTGTCTCCTTCAATGCCACTAAATTGACTTTGCAAAAGAAGCAGCAAACATGATTCACACATTTTGGCTCACACAAGGCTCTTTAACACGTTTTGATTCTCAAGAGGGCACTTTAGTGCTGTTAGGACCTTTTCTTGTTGTTACCCCAGAAGCAAAAATTAGGCTAAAGTCAGGGAACAATTCAAACCTCCAACCTCGACAATAGACATGCGGTTGTATTTAGTCTGAGTTCTTTGTGCAATGCCAAATCAACATTCTCCTCATGCTTAGTATCTTAAAAAAAATCTCACACATGGTTTCTCTTTCATATCTACCTCTCCTGAATGAGCAGTGTGTTTCTCCTTCTCTGGTTGAGTCATAAGAAAAGTATGAGAGGAGTAGAGACAGCCAGTTTATTTATAACCTCTCTAAGTGAGCTGTTTGGTCATGCTGAGGGGTACACAGGTGGAGGAAAGTGGATAATCATTTATCAGGGGAGTTATTCCAAAGGAAACTGAGGAGAAAGAGTCATCTTCTGCCATCTACTGGCCCTTAAAGGGAACAAAAAGTGTTGCCTCTTTAAATGAAGTGGAGCAAGAGACACCTGTCTGATAGTGACGCTTCTTCGCAATTTATAAAAGATGTCCATGAGATGTGAGCTCCGAATGGGGTCAGAACATTTTTCCTGTGCTGATAGTATGACAAAAAGGGAGACATCAACGTGAAAATAACGCAGATCAGTGTTCGATCGTTATCACTTTTTTTAGGATAATTATACTTTTGTGTAACTCAGCTCTTCAGGATGCTCCCAATTTCTTGTAAAAAAATATCAAAATCTTAATTGAAAAGATAATGCTGTCTTTACCTCAGTATTCTATTCTAATCAATAGTGAACTTTATTTGGTTCAGTTTATTCTGTTGACTGAAAAACTTGAAAATGTATCTTATGCCATTAGTTTTGGAGGGCAACGATATTTAGGTTGAAGTCCCTGAATATTTGAGTTTCCGCTTTGTTTTCATTTTGCGCTTTGAAGACGTTCCTTCAGTTAAGGAGTGTCCGGATTGCAGGACACGTTGTTCCATTCAGAATCAGGTTTAGACTCATATTTGACCAAGCTGTGGTCAGAAAGATGTGTCAGCTTAATCAAATCTACGTTTCTCTGAGCAGATATTGACCTGGGAAGGACACACAAAACTTCCCATAAAAAAACTCAATTACAGGTACAAGTAAAAATACTGGTTTTAAAAATTATCAATGTAAAGCAACTTGATTAAATGTAATAAGTTACTTCCTCCTCTAAGGATTTCTTTATCTAACATAATCTGACAAGAATATTTTTGTTGTATTTTTTTTAAGTTATTTTTTTGGCCTTTGTGCCTTTATTGATAGAGGAGGACAGTGGATAGTGCCGGAAAGGGGAGAGAGAGTGGGGAGTGACATGCGGGAAATTGGCCACAGGTCGGATTTGAACCCGGGCAGCCCGCTCGAGGCCAAGCCTCATGGTGCGCAGCCATATCCACTAGGCCATCCACGATAAGAATATTTTTGTTTTAAAGTTGCTTTTAGACAAGAAAAAAAAAAACAACTTAAACCATGTTAAATGAAATGATCCGTGAAAAAAACAGGTGTAAGTTGCAGCCATTAAAAGCAGAAGTTACCGCTGTTTGATTTATTTTTGCTGTATCTATTTCATTTATTGCAGCTTCTGTCCTGTCATTTAACTCTCTGTTTCTCACTGAGTCTCAGGCCTTTGACTTTGTCCTTAAGGACACTGAGAAACTGAGGCAGAGAAACCTGCAGAGCTTGAATGGAGCGGTATTCTCCTTTAAAGGTGTGGGCGGGGAGCAGAGAGCAGAGTTGGGTTTCAGTGCCTTCCCCCTTTTTTTCTGCTCACACACACATTTGAGAGCACTCCAGTCAAGCGAGCAGTGTTTGTGTGTATGTGTGTGTGAGCGTGTGTATTCCTGTAGCCTCAAGCTCTGTGGATGACTATGAACTTCACCGCTATCAATGAAGGACCAGGACAGGAGACGCCACTGGGGAACCTGCACAGCTCGTCCACACCTTTTACAAAGGTCAACGACCTCTGAGGAAGGACTGATCCAGTTTCAGTGGGATTTGTCAATGAAACTGAACTTTGATTTATTGGATTTGCACTTTTATGAAGTGAAGAGATGGCAAAGGTGTGTGGGGTCTTTGTGGGGATTCTAACAGGTGAGTTTTAGTGTCTGATCTTATCACTGTAAGGCCTTATTCAATATGAGAGCATTACAGCCTCAGACTGACATATTAAAGTGATGTTTGCACTTAAGTCCCAGTGCTTTTCCACTTCAACAGATACACTCAAAGTGAAGGATGGCACTATTGAACCAAATGTCTATTCTTTTACTTGGCACACTTTCCAACACCCATACACCTTTTAAGCAAAGCAGCTAAAGCCGGTTGAAGACAGTGCTCTCTCTCTCTCTCTCTCTCTCCAGAGCCATATTTGTACAGTAGATTTCAGAGTTGGTTAATGATTGAATGAAGAGTCCACACAGTGGTAATATGTCCACTGTGATTACTAATCCCTGTCATAACAAGCCTCCCTTATATGGAGAATCCTACAAGTTTATACAATCTGGTTAATGTAATCCAACAGCCCTGACAGCAACCTGTTCATGTGGCTTTGTTTGAAATGAAAGTGTGTGTGTGTGTGTGTGTGTGTGTGTGTGTGTGTGTGTGTGTGTGTGTGTGTTTGGGAGGAGAAATGACTCTCTCCAACCTAAAAGCCTCCCTGGCATCATGACTCAGCAGCATTTCAATAATAACTGGGATGTGATATCAGGTTTTTTCCTGCCAGCACTGACGTAGATCTCACTCTGCGGCTGTGATACCGTCACAAATGTTTGAGCATTCGCACACATGCATGTATTTGTTTGTTGTGAGTGTCTGTAATTGTCGTTCTCTGTTTGCTGCAGTACTGGCTTTGTGCAAATGCTGTCGGGCAGAGTGGAATGTCACCGAGGAGTCGGCCAACAACACCGTGTCAGACTGTCATCGACATGGAGACAGAGACAACTGCACAGGTAAACACAGGGAGGAGGGGCAGCAGGAGGAGGAGGAGGTGGCACCTTTCTCACATTGTAAATGAGGCTTTAAAGTTTAAAGGTTTGATGGAAAACTTTGAAAAGCAGAAGTGTTGATATAAAGCCACAAACACGCCTCTGACTGGAGAAAAGAAAGAGGGTAATCATAAAGGAAGCACATTCCTGGTTTCAGAGCGCAGAGGAGAAATTCAAGTGAAAGTATGTCTCTGTGGAGAGTCATCACTCATATAACCTTTTATCTACTGAGGCTGAAGTAGTCTGGACATACTTTGTTACTATGGCTATAAAAGGGTTTGAAAATGCCCAGTGTCTGAGTGCTTTGGCTCCTTATTTATTTTTTAATTCATTTTTTAGGGGCATTTTGTGCCTTCATTTGGATAGAGGAGGACAGTGGATATTGTATGAAACAGGGTAAGAGTGGGGGTGAGAAAGTGGTCACTAGCTGGACTGAAACCTGGGCAAACAGTGTGAGGGTGAACCTCATGGAGTGCAACCTGAACCACTAGGTTTTGTGTGCTCCACAAACGCTCCAAAGTGGTAAATAACTACTGCCCATTGAATGAAAGCATTAGCATAGTAAAACTAAAAATAAATAAATTAGAGTTTAGTGCGACAGAACACTGTTGAAATTTTTGGACTGGACAAAAACTCAAGAGATTTCAGCTGTTTTGCCATTGTTTTGCTTTGTGAGGCTTAGTCATATTCTAGTGGTTACTGAAATGCCCTGTATTCCACTAGAAAGTGCAAATTCCTAGATTTCCAATGCCATTTTAATTTTTCTGAACAAACAGTGGCAGTGGTATATTTATTACTAGCGATGCACCACTGCGGCCAAGATAATAAAGCACCGGTGCTATTGCAGTAGCAAAAGTGTTTAAAAGGCCTTGTGAGGATCATAATCTACATTTTAAAATGAGATTATCAACATCTCAGAGCACAGGTCAATGAATGACACCAGACAGACAGTCTCCTCACCTTCTTAACATTGAACTACAAACTAAGTTGACAAAGTTTGAGTGTTGTGGTGTTATAAGCAATAGTGCCACGTAACTACAAATAAATACATTACCCTGTTGCTTTGCAGCTGGGAAAAGTTGTCTCGGAATAAAAAAGACTGGTTAAAAGAAAAGTGCTACCAAAACATTTGCACACCTTGACAAGAGTGGTCTTTATGACAGTTGGTGATAGTGCTCATGGGAAATGGAGTCTTCACCAGGAAAACACTATCCATCCAAGCCACAGGTGTGACTGCGATCCTCACAGAGAATTTCTTTAGCCAGGGGTGTCCAAACGTTTTTCCTAAAGGGCTGTATTGGATGCTGTGAATATGACCAAGGGCCGGCGGCTCTTATGGACATGTTTACTAACAGTGAAAGGTACAAATGAGCGCTCTATTTGAAAAGTATTTCTTTTAAGTGGTGTCTGAAAACAAACAAAAAAAAACCCACACACACAAACAAACAAACAAACAAAAAATGTTAGGTCAAACATGCTTGTGCTGTTATTGCAGACCTTTGAGAACCAAACCTGTGAAAAATATCTAACAATTTTATCGCAGGATCAGGATCTTGACTTTATCACGTTTGTTTATATGACAATTATAAAAACATTTTAAACCCCAAATATCTCTGATCCTGATTCTGAACCATCGTATGCTTCAATTTTTGTCTCTTTTGACCATTTCATATCTTCAATTCAGTTTTTTGGTACTGTCATGTGTTTTTTTTTCATATAATTCTAAACAACTCATAAAACACATTTTGCATAATGCCAAATGCAATTAAATGTCAGCTGTAAAAGATGTTGGGAGCTTTAGCTTTATAAAGTTGCCTGTGCACAGTCAAAATCTTTGTGAAACATTACCAGATATATGAAGATTTATTTCAAGCACTTTACAGAAACTGTAAATGTAAACAATTAGAACATGATTAATTTAAGTGACAAAACTAACACATGGTAAGATGAGAGCTGGGGGCTGCTTGAAAACAGAGGGCGGGCCACAATTGACCATAGTTTGGACATCCCTGTCTTAAGCCCTCAGGTTCTGCAGCTGGGGGACTTTAAGTTCACTCTGCAACAAAAAGCATAAAAAGAAGCTCTTATATTTAAACATTGTTATGTTGCACATCAGATTAAACAGAGGCTCAGCTATAAATGCCTTCATGTCATACTAGAGCCAAACTTGCTGCTTGTTCAAGTAATAATTGAGTTATTACTTCCGAGCCAATGACAGAAAAAAACCCATCACTGAGTCCTCTGAACAATTTCTACAAGTGTTCCCTTTATTATGACACTAATGAATAATTCAAATAGACCTTGAGGATGCAGATGTAATGTAGGTAAGTCTTTTTTTTTTTTTTGAGTAGAGCCAAGGAAGAGACAGAGTTAAAATTTCCAACAACACCTTTCATACATAAAATGCAGCTCAAAGTGCTTTACATTTAAAGCAGTTAAAATAAAAACAAACTGAGTGGAGCAATCATAAAATAGATAGAGGTAGAATGACAGTAAAAAGCAATCAGATGTACACAAGAACAAAGAACAAAACAGATCAAAACCTAAAACATGATGACAAGTAAGGGGGATAAAAGTTAAAGAACATTAAAAAGGAGAACGATAAAACAGATCAAAAACAAGTGTAAAATAAGTCTAGAGCAGGCCTAAAACACCAGAGAACTCCTTAGCTAGACCCCTTAAAATAAAGGTAGGTTTTGAGCTGCTTTTAAAAATGTCCACAGAGACAGGTTGTTTAATGTGCACGGGGAGGGGGGGGGTGTTACTGGATTTTTAGAGCATAGACCATAAAAGAGTGCTCCACTTTTTTTAGGGCTGACTCTGGGCACAAGCAAATTGGCCGTGGACCTCAAGGCTCTTTGTGGTTGGTAGGGAATTAAAAGTTCTGTTTAGTATGAAGGTGCTATACCATTAAAGCTTGTACATAATTAAAAGGACCTTAAAATCAATTCTAAAAGCAACAGGAAGCCAGTGCAGGTCAGCTAAAATAGGAGTAATGCGGTCTTTGCTTTTGGTTCAGGTTAAAAGTCTTGCAGCAGAGTTTTGCATATAAACATAGTTTCATCCTTGTTATCATTTTAACTTTGGGAAGCTATTGACTCATTAGAAATATTCTCAACTGTAAATTGACTTGTCAGTCACTGAGATATATTGTTTGTGTAACTGAACTCCGGATTCCTTCTTGTGCACATGAAAAGACAAGACCGTCCATTTTTAATTAGTTATCTTATTCATTGATGTTTCAAAGCTGTTTTCCAATAAGCTAAGCTAAGCGCTCTTGAGGCACCGCATGAAAGGACACGAGAGTGATCGACTCATTTATCTCCACTTACTCAAGTCTTCCCTTTGAACTCTGTAACTGGATATTTTTCTTTTACAACAGTGAGGTCACGGCAGCGGGCAGGATCTCATGTTTCCCTTAACAACTGAGGTCCTCTCATTGATGTCACCTGGAAAACAGTTTTCCTTTACAAGCCAATTTTCAAAGATAATTTCATGTGAATGGGCTGTAAAGATAGCGGCAGCTTCTGGTCTCCAAAGCACCATGTGTAACCGGGGTCAGAGGTTCAGGATTACGACCCAATGGCTGTTGTGTTTGGGTGTTTGTCACTGTGTTTAGTTATAGAAAAGAAGGTGAAGGATGAAACATGAATGCTGAGAAATGTCCCACTTTAGCATGTGGGTTTCATCCAATTAGAGAAAATATGTCATGTATGTAATATCTAAGGCGTGTGGTTAATGAGGCCTCAGTGACGAAAAGCTTTTCATAGCTCTGACTCATCAGGACTTCTCTCTGGATCATATTACAAACAGACTATTTATAAATCAGGTCATGCCAGAGGCGAGCCAAAAGAACTTGACACAGTCACAGACTTACATCGACATTTAGGAAAGAACACACTCTGCTTCTTTCTGATAGAAGTTAGGTGACAACATCAGGACCACTTTCATTGCTGCAAAGTAAATATTAAGTTACCAACAGGAGAGAAGTAGAGCTGAAAGAGTGGAAACAGATAACCAAAGTTTGTTTTATGAGCTTGAGAAGAGCTGGTGAGGTATTTTTATTTGCCAAGATTCAGACAGTGTTGTGTCATACTTATGGGCGAGGTGACCTTGTGGAGCTAAACAACCCTTTTCTCTGCTTGCAATAATGCAACTAGATTTTAAACTAAAATCTTGACCAAAACATTTTGAAAAAGATATTGATAAACTAAATATGAAATGATCAGATTGCTTTCTGTAGGTTATAAAAACACAAAATGAATAATCTGTATTTAAACACATCTGATCAAATTTTAAGATCAGTTAAATAATTGCACTTATTCACATTTTGCATCATTGAATCTTAAAAAGGTGAAAAGGAGAATTTTAAAATGTAAAAAGAAGAAATGGGAGTGAGACTGAAAAAAAAAACTGAGAAAAAGATCTATTGAAAAGAAAAATTGAAGTGAAACTCTGGGGAGCAGATGGCCTCGAGGTCTTGGTTCGCTCACCCTTAAAAAGTTCCCCCTGCAGACAACCTGAGTTTGAACCTAGCATGTGGTCACGTTACTGCATTTCACTCACCCCGTCCTCACTTCTATCCAAATAAAGGCATTAGAGCCCCCGAAAATATCTTGAGAGAAAGAATTATCATTGTGAAGCTAAGGTGAAGTTCAATTCTGGCTGTATTTTAAAAGACATCAAAGTTTTAAAGGTAGGGTCTGCAGGATTTTCCTTAAAAAATAAAAAATAAAAAAAAAATAAAAGTCCATTTTTACGTGAACACTCCTGCTCAATCATCATCTCTGGGCCTCTATACATGTGTATCAGTGTCTATGTCTGCCACCTCTGCCTACATGATGATGTTTTGGTTGTCTCAGAATGTTTCTGAGCAGAGAGTAAAGGTGGTGACCCCAGACATTCACAGTATGCCCAGTGCACACATGACTTTGTGTGTTGATTACAGCGAGTGAGTGAAGCTATCCTGAGCAGCTACGATAGCAGCCATAACACGGAGAGCGAATGGTACAATAATTGCAGGATACCTCGTTTTCCCACAGAAATTGGGTGCACGGCTCTTGAGTTTCTCCCATGTAGAAACGTGATGCTGAAGGAACTCACCGGGCCGTTGAGAGTGTTCATGTACATACAGCTATTAGCTACAATTAGAGGCAACAGAGGAGGAGCCCTGTTTGGATGTTGTGTTTATAAAAACTAACAAAATTCCTGCAGACCCTACCTTTAAATGTTAAAAGAATAACTAAGTAAATGAATAAAAATAGTCAGATGTCTCTGAATACAACACTAATCATCATTTCAATTTTATTAGCTTTTTTCATGAACTAACTCATACTCACATTCATCTCTTTTTCCAGCAAACACAGAAGAAACAGATCAGTGGAACGGACACTTCTCAAAATGTCCTGAGGAACTGACTCACTACTGCGTCCATGGAGACTGCCGTTACGTCGCAGACCAGAAGACACCATCTTGCAGGTGAGAGATGTCTCAAGAGAAGAGGTGTAAGAAAAACAGGATAGGCTCACACTCAGCAGGCACTTTATCAGGTCCACCTTACCAGTACCAGGTTGGACTCCTCTTTTCCTTCAGACCCGCCATAATTCATGCTGTCAGAGATTCAACAGGCTGCTTGAACCTTCCTCAGAGATTTTCCTCCGTATTGTCATAACAGCATCACACAGTTGCTACAGATTTGTTGTTTCAACATCCATGATAAGAATTCCCTGTTCCTCCACATCCCAAAGGGGCTTTATTAGACTGAGATCTGGTGACTGTGGAGGTCGCTGGAGTTCAGGGAACTCATCGTCATGTTCGTTAAAGTATTTTGATATGATTTGAGCTTTGGGACATGGAGTGTTATCCTGCTGGAAGTTTCCATCTGAAGATGAGTACACTGTGCTCATAAAGGGATGGACATGGTCAGAAACAGGACAGAAACGTGAATCCAAGTCAGGATAGATCCATGTTTTAATGTTGTTTCCTCTCAATCCTGAGCCGACCATCTAAATGTGGAGCAGAAACCCAGACTCATCAAACCAGGCAGCGTTTTTCAGTCTCTATGGTCCATTTTTGCTAAGCCTGTGTGAATTGTAGCCTCAGTTTCCTGTTCTTAGCTGACAGGAGGGTCACGCTGTAGATGTGCTCTTCTGCTGCTGGAGCTTGTCTGCTTCAAGGTTGAACGTGTTGTGTGTTCAGAGTGTCTTCTGCAGACTTAACTCTAACGCTTTCTATCATCTCCAACCAGTCTGTCCATTCTCCTCTGACCTCTAACATCAACAAAGCATTCAGACCCAGAGAACTGATGCTCACTGGATATTTTCTTCCCAATTCAATTCAATTGAGAAAAGCTTTATTGGCATGACAGACATATGTTTACATTGCCAAAGCAGGTGTGACATGAAAAAATGTACACACAGTTAAACATCTGGTTAAATAAACTTAACAGATGTGCAAAAAGAGCATGCAGCGCAAAATATAAAATAGAACTAAAATATTGATAAAATAGACTTATCTCTGTACATTACAAACATTACAAAATTAAACTGTTAACTTAAAAGAATAAAAATACTATCAAAAAGTGTACAGAGTGTTTGATATTTACATAATATTTCATTACATTTTCAGGACCAGTTCAGGGCCTGAGCCTCAGTCAGTGTTAAAAGAGGGTTCTGGACCATTTGGGACCATTCTCTGTAGACTATGGAGATGGTTGTGGGTTGAAATCCCAGTAGATCAGCAGTTTATCAAATACTCAGACCAACAACCCTGTCATATTAAAAGTCTCTTAAATCTTGTTTTTTCTCTATTCTAATGCTCAGTTTGAAATTCAGCAGCTTGTCTTCACCATGTCGACATGAATAAATGTTGCAGAGTTGCTGCCATGTGATTGGCTGATCAGATTGCGTTAATAAGCAGCTGAACGGGTGAACCTAGCTGATGGATGGCCATGAGAACATTTTATACTGAATTCATTTAAACTAAAATGATATTCTTCTGCTTTTTTCCAGATGTTTTTATGGTTACATTGGTGTTAGGTGTGAATACGTGGACCTTGATGCACTAATAGGAGAGCAGCGATACATAATAGTCGGTGGTGTCATTGCCGGGCTCTTTCTACTCGTTCTCCTCATTGTATTCATCTGCTTCTGTTCACGGTAAGCTTTTGCATACTCATCATAAAAATAAGAATTACTGTTGTTTTTTTTTGTCCTTGGATGTTTTTAGCCTGTTGAGATAATTGGCTTCCTCTTGTGTATAGGAAGGCAAATTAGAGCTATGGAAATGAAAATTGCAGCATGACTGCTTGTCAAATGCACCTGTGTATCTCAACATATTGTTGTCTTTGTCAGTCGTAGGTGCAGATTGTGCTGGCGGCGGAGAAGGAGACGGAGAGAAGAACCAGTGAACGGAACAGAAAAAATCAGCATGATGGACACAGAGGGACACAAAAGTTTGGACTCAACAGATGCACCACCAACCAACGCAGTTTAAGAGCTGTGTGTGAGCTCATGAGCGTCCACAGGTGGAGGAACTGAGAGTACGTCCTCTGTTGTGACAGCTGCTGCTGCCTCCTGTCTCACTGTGAGAGCAGATCACTGTACGAGGTCTGCTCTGCTCTGTGGACCTGATCCAGGATGGATGAAGTCTGCGTCTGCTTGGGTGCCAGGCACAAACACAGGCAGCCCTGTCCTGGAACAGAAGATGCCGTCCTGGATTTTTGATAAACACAAGTTCAACACATGATTGTTCAGCTGGTTCAGAGTTGGCAGGGGAGGAATTTTCTTTCCATTGGCGTGGAGCCACATGCACTTGTAGCTTGGAAAAAACTGAGGCACCAGCTGTCAGCTGGTGATAAAGCTGATCGGTTATTAGCTTGCAAACTGCCCGAGTGAAA
Organism: Thalassoma bifasciatum; assembly: GCA_008086565.1. NCBI lineage: Eukaryota > Metazoa > Chordata > Actinopteri > Labriformes > Labridae > Thalassoma > Thalassoma bifasciatum. The sequence goes on along the minus strand of RPOG01000663.1, from coordinate 156,610 downwards.
ATAGCAGAAAAGGGACTACACTCCATGTTCATATTGAAAAAGTAAAATAAATAAATTATTAAATACTTTTCCAATCAACATCAGAAAGTCAGCTGTTCATCTTTTCCTCTCTCTCGAGCAACGTCTCCATCTCACACAGAATATTGTTACTCATTAACATTAGCAATGCAAGAAAGGCCTTCTATATCCTAAGTGGTACATTTGTGGACTCTAGAGGTTGGAAGAGGACAAGGAGAACTTGTGCAGGAGGCTTTTTTGAACTGTAGATTTGGATCGGAGCAGCATTCAAGCCCAAGAGGCAGAACAGCCGATCCTGTGTATGGAGGCTTCAAGGAAGTGAAAGTGTTCCACTGTGAGAGACAGATCCTAGACAGCCAGGATTTTTAATGTTTGTCTGCATTAAGATTAAACATAGAGTGAGGAGAGCTGAGAGAGAGTCTGTGGAGTTGGTTTATTTGGCACCTTTTAATAAGTCAGTGTACTGTAAAAGTCACATTTGAAGTTGTATCAACTGTTGTTCTCTCAGCAGATTTATTTATGTGAACTATTTCTTTCACAATCTGTGTTGATAAATTAAAAACTCACCATAAAAACTGTCCAAAAAACGAGACAGTCTTCAAAAACTGAGGACTAATTAAGTGTTTTTATCTTATTTATAGTCAATAAACTCATTAAAAACAAGACAAACACTGTCTTAGACTTCAGTTTTTGTATTGCATAAATAGAATTGTAATGAAAGAAAACTATCCATTCAATAAACACACATAACAATTAAAAACATTTCAAAACTGTGAAAGGAACAAGTTAATTATGTTCATGAACTGATAAAATCAAGCATTTAATAAAACAAACCCACAAACATAAACTACCAAACATATCCAAATGTCAAAACTGAATCAGACAGTAAAGACTTAAATGACTTACAAACAGGAAAATAAAAAATCCAGGTGTTACAAGCTTCCTCAGACAAAAATCTAGTTAAGATAAGACTAACCATTAGCAGCTGGTGCAAAAACAACAAAAAAGAAAAATAAAATCAGTACCCTGAATGCTTTCTTGAAGCAGAGGATATATGCCCCTCATGACCAACTACACTGTTTCTGTGTATCCCAAAGAGCATTTTATTTTGTATATGGCGAAACCCATCTTCAAATTAATAGCCCACAGATAAAAGTTAACAACAACCAACACAAGAGAATGGTTTGGGGAAAACATACTTAGATTTCTGTTGTCTTTATGTGGTCACAGAGGTCAACTCATAATTTCATAACAGACTGTAAGACCTGGTTCACCACTGCTGACATTTTAACATTTGCAATATTGCTGTATAACATTTGGCTAGATTGAGTACAAGTATACTTATTAGCATATTTTGAGCCTTGGAAACACCGTCATGATGTTATTGAGCTGTTGTGGTGTCGAGTTTATTACTGGAGTCGTGTTGCACTCGTGTTCTCTGACACAATGAACTGTAATCCTTTTGTAACAAGGGAATTATCCTGTACCCGCCTTTGTCCTTGGGACCAACGCTGACACAGATGTCATTGTTTGAAAAGCCGGCTGCCAAAATGGATCAGTTACTTCAGGATTTAAATACATGGAGAGAAGGAGACTGGGGCGACTGGGGAGACTTTGTCAGACAGGGACTGATAACCTCCATGGCTCATCCCAAAATAACAACATGATTGTCACTCTATGAGCCCACCATCTGGGGGGTCAGGCAAGGGGTCAGGAGCTTTTAAAGTTTCATGTTATGAAAAGTGGGGGCCCTGGTTTCTACAGTGGAGGAGGTGAAGTGTCACCAGCAGTAATAGAGTTCTCTCTTAAGAGTGAGAGGTCAAACTTCTTTTGACTCAAAGTTGCAGAGTGGACCGTTCTTAGAAGTATCTTGGTGGGTCCTTAAAAGGGAACGCTCCAGCTTGGCAAGGGAGTGCAAATGCTAATTTGGGCTAGAGTCCGGTTCATTTGGCCAGTGTGACCACAAGTATACCATTCTTAGATGGTACACTTCCTTGGCTTTGGCACACTTTGGAGAGGTGTGCTTCATCGCAGTAGACTTTACACACAAGCACGCATACACAGAAAGGACATGACATATAATCACTGTGACAATCTTTTACATAATGGCAGGGTGCTAGGGGGAGTTTTTGGACCAAAACAACTTCACAGAAGTCAAAAAGTAACTATAAATGTTGCCATGGACAATTATGTTGTCCATTGGGTCGACCCTCATGAGACCACGTCTGATAAACAAGCACTTCATGATGATGTAGGCAGGCCATGCATGTGCCTTAAGTCTGGTTGATATTGGAGTGGTGTGTCCATAAGCTGTACAAGCCAGCAGGGGAATGCCAATGCAGGAGGCTGATTCAGGGGAATGGCCTACTTGATAATTTATTTATTTTTATTTCATTGCTTATTTGATGTGGACATCACAATAAAGTTGGATAAACCAGATGGATTGTTTGAGTATCTTAGCACAGGTGCCAATTTGCAACACTTGTCCACAGGAGGCTTTTGAAATGATAAAATATTAAAGCAGTTGGAGAAAGTAGAGAAGAAAAGGGAAAAAACAGTGTATCATAACATTACAGAAATGATCAAGGCAGCTGTTACAAATTAAATATATACACATGTTGTAAAGCAAAGGCAGTAGGATAAAGCAATCATCTTATCAAAATTATTCATGTGAGCAATGTTGTTTTGATTTTAGCCACTGTTTGAGTCCTTTGTTAGGAAAATGTAGAATGGAGATTTGATTATGGCATAAAAAGTTGCTCAATTAACAGAATTTGACTCTCAACAGATGGAGAGAAGTTTGAAAGAGAGCTTCATCTTTACGCCTGCATCAGAGGGACCTCCTGTGTTTTCTCCAAATCTCCTCCAAAAGTGGAACTTTACACCTTACCACAACAAACATGCCAAAGCCTGTCGTCTTAGCTTGTTTGGAGTTTGTATATGCCTGCGCCTGCTGTACAGAAACATGCGGGTGCATTCTTATTCTAAATTCTGTAAGGTGTGAGTGTGTGTGAATGGTTTATAGGCTGGAGATCTGACCAGGATGCACCCCACCTCACACTCAGTGACATTCAGGAGTACAATATATGGATGTTTGGTCCTCCCACCAAAGAGAACACAAAGGCTTGAAAGGCTTTGCCCTTTTCTGAGAGCAGAGTCTTTCTTTACTGCAGCAAAGTATGGCAGCGTATCTCTTGGTCATTCATCAGTAGCAGCACACGGTTAGAGATCTGGAGCTGGATTCATTATGCCACATGAAATGGAGCCAGATGAAGCAGTTTGGGTTTGTGGTTACACTCCCTCAGGACCCCTCCCTTTGAAGATTATCAGAGCATGACCAACAGGTGGGAGGCTTCAGGGTGGACATACAAAGCTTTTTTGTGAAGTTATGTCTGTAATCTGGACTGGGGACATGTTTCAATGCCACAAGAAGAGATGAAAAACATTGACAGAGTGAGAGATGTGTATTGACTCGTGCAGAGGGAACAGTTCTTGATGAAGTGACCCTGAAGTGACCCCTGCTGGATTTCATTTTAACAATCTGTTCCTGTGCGTATACAAGATTTTTATCACCCATGTGGTGAATAAATTTTGACTTAATGGATGTTGTTGCAGCAAAAGGGGGATTGACTCATCCTTGGCTTATGTTTCATGAACTGCCCTAAAAACAAAGCAGATGGAGAAAAAAGCAAAGAGAAGACGTGATCCGGGCTTTTTGTTTTGTTACTTTCGAAAAAGTCTGACATTAAAATTTCTGTGCTAACGAGGCTGAAATCTGATGTTCAAAGACATCTCTGCTTTATCACAGAGCTGGTGTTTAGATCTTTGACCTAATTCCAGGTGACCTGTGAGCCCAGCTGTCTCTACAGTGACAGCTGAGGAGTGCTGGAGTTTCTATATGAGGGGTGTGTCTGCAGGAGACCGATAAGAGACAGAAACTAGACACCATGCAGAGGATGTTTGATATGTAAGAGGCCATAAAATCCCTTTTACAAACACAGACGAGTCGTTTTTAATCACCTCTCTCTGTTTCAGCGAGCTCCTCGTGGGTAAGAGACTGGAGGAGCATGTGGATGTGAGTGTGTTCACCACAGTCTTGGCGCTGAATGCTTAAAGCTCCATCTGTTCTCCGGCATGTGTGCAGGCTGCTGGTGCTAACAGCTGGGCCATGAGGCGGGAAGGGATAGCATGCACACAGGGGGGGAGGTGGGGGGAGGCACAATCAGAAGTTACTCTGGGAGTCACCCTCTTAGTGTTTTTCCATTGACCTCCTCTCACTGCCCAAACCAGGGTGTGTAGTTTTTGTAGTGTGCATGATTTCCACATGAGGTCAGTAGAGGCTCTGTAACAACATCCCTAAAATATTAAACACAGGTAACTTAAAAATAAATACCCTAACTGATTTGATTTATGCAGCTGTTATTTGATGTACCAGCACTGTGCATGAAAGTTGTGCTTATGCCATCACACAAAGTAACATTAAGTTCAACATCCATTGGTATGCTGTAAATTCAAGAGTGAAAAATAACGTGTAAAGATGAAATTTTCCCATCAACAAAATGTCATTTTATCACCATTTCAAAAAAAAACCCTGGTATAGCTGTGATGTTTAAAATCCAGCCAAGTGTTAATGAGACCATTTGCATGAGATTTCTTTGCCAAATCATCAATCCTTTGTTCCAGTTTTTCAATCCTCTTATCCTTCTGTTTCACTGTGTCTCTCAGCCCACAAATTTCTGTCATCACACCCATTAGATTAACTTGCTGTTTTGCCACTTTTCTGACATCTTTAGACAAAAATCAGAAGGTTTTTTGATCTCTTCAAACTCTTCTGCCAGCTTCTTAGTTGTGGTCGTTTTCCAAATCCAGTCACAAAATATATTTATTCTATGGGAGACATTCCGCAAAAATTGGTCTGTTGGCAAGCAACGTGCTCCCAAGCCAAACAATGTCCTAGAAAAATAAAGCTTGTTATAAATCTTCCAAATTTTACTAAACAGTCATATCACAACCAGAAATGATTCAGAAAAAATTAGAAGTAAATGATGAATAATCCTCTCATTATGATTTACAGTGCTACTAGGACAGTTTTGACTCAGTGGTTTCCCTATCTTTGATTCGAAGGATATCTTCACTGGCTATTCAGCAACCAAGCGCCGTTTCCACCAAGTTGTTCAGGTTGGCTTGTCTTGCAATGGCACAAATTTTGTGGTGTTTGCTTTGGCAAAAACTGGGACAAGTTCCTGATTGACCAACTTGTACCGTCCAGATTTTTGGCTCCCTTCTGTCCGAGTGCCAGACAAACTGTCAGATCAGTTTGCTCCAGAGGTTGGAGCTTGAAATACTGCAGTCCATTGATTGGCTGAAAGAAACATCTCCACCCATAGATAAAGAACAATACATAACCCCAATATGTTTGAATCTCCAGTCGACTTCATGACAAATCACATAGAAGACCAATTACTGGGTGTCTCCCCTCACTGCTCTTTGTTTCCTGTGTCATCTTCTTCTTCTTTGTTGGATTCATTAGCAGGGTACACTGTGTCACTGCGGTGCTATCACACTGTTGCATAGATGACAGGGCTTTTGGCTTCCAAGCTTAATTCTGGGTTAGGCTTTCTGCACAGACATCACCCACAGAAATTAAACACGTAGATTCAGCACAAGAAAACTTCATCTCGGTGATCTCTCTGTAATGAATCATTAAAATAAGAGATCCAATAGCAATACCATTTTTTCCCTCCTGATACCAATTCCAGTACTTGTGCTAAGGGTATCAGCTGATACAGAGTACTGATCTGATACCAGTATGTAAAAAAAAAAAAGTATTACACTGTACCTGAATGACTGTAACATGATTATCATTGTGGTAAGGCCTGGCTCAGGTTAAACCGTTTGTAAAACATGAATGAATACAGGAAATCAAAGCCATTTATTTTCAAGTATAACAGTATAAAAAAATAGTGCAAGTGCAATTAGACTAAATAAATCTAGGACGAATTATTTTAAACAACATTTAAGTGTAGCCACAATATTTGATGAAAAGTCATTTAAATAGAACAGTATGAAAAGTAGTCCAACAGCAACTTGACTGATTTCTTAAAAAACGTATATGAACCCATATATTAACCCATCTTTTCAGAATTGCTTTTAATTGTTGATCACATCTTTATCTTATCATGTTTTATCATTTTTTATCATGTTTTATCGTGCTTAATCCTGCGCTGTGCTTTTGCATTTGCTTGTTTGTTTTTCTTGTTGGATTTTAATGTGTTTTTCTTTGTTTGTTTGTTTGCTTGTTGTATTTTAATGTGTTTTTCTTTGTTTGTTTGTTTGCTTGTTGGATTTTAATGTGTTTTTCTTTGTTTGTTTGTTTGCTTGTTGGATTTTAATGTCTTTACTCTGTAAACTGTCTTTGAGTATTTTGAAAAGCACTTTATAAAATAAATTCATTATTATTATTATTATTATGTATAGCCCAACACCAACCTATAAAGTGTATTGTATTACTGTTTTAAGGGCGGAGAAGAACTGTGCCAGAGTGCAACAGAACTTATCATTAAATTCTAGGTTTAATAAACTATGTGGTATCGGATCAGATTGGTGCCAGGACTCCAGTAGTTGCCGGTACCGATGAAAATATTTTCTGCAGTATCGGAGAAATTTCCGATACTGATTTTGGAATTTGAGCAACTGTAATTTAAATGCCATTGTTTTTGCACTTTAGGGGCTCAAAGCTCCTGTTTGTCCATGTGTTCATGTCCTGTAGGTACAAATTTTCAGAGGTGCACAATGCAGAACTTTTGGAGAGGGCGAGGTTGTTAAAGTGACATCATTCGTCTGCACAGAGCTGCATGGACCTCATAGACATGTCAACCATCCTCTAAACTTTACTGCTGCATACCAAGAAGGGGCACAGTCGGCTGTGGAGATGCAAAGAGGATCAGGCTTCACTGATCAGACCCCTGCTACACTGTACTGATCCATACAGGACCGCTGAGTGGAAACGGGACTGGGAACACGAGCTGTGGAGGATCATGTCAGGATGTCAGGATTTGGTGACCCCAAAGAAGGGGGAAAAAATCTTTTCCTTTTTTTTTTTTTTTTCAAATATGTGTTACTGAGCATTCAACATAAAACAGTGTGAAAAAAATTAAAAATGTCTTTTCAGGCCCTAAGAAGAATAAAAATATCCTGACACACACTAATATGAATTTCCACCACATTAACCACTGAATTTAGGAGTAAATAACTTTTAAATAGGTGTCCACTGTAGTGACCACTATGCAGCAAAGGGTTAATGTCCTCAATTTTGTTCTCACCACATGATCATATTATTTCATCCAGGTGTTCAGAGTATCCCTGAGCGTCTCACTGTGAACCTTAATGTGAACTCACGCCCTGCATCTGAGCTCATCACATCAACAGATTGTCATTATTTTCAGCAAACTAGCTGTAATCCTGGAGATTCAAGTCAGCCAAACCTCTTAATAACAGAGACATACTGAGAGTCTTAAAGGGATCAGTGTGCATGATGCAAACATCTGATATGCTCCATACACCTGTTACCTCCTTGAAGTCAGCTGTCAGGTGAATATATCATCAGGATCAAAGAGCCAGGAAAACCACCGGTGGTGTAGCAGGTAATTTTTATTAAAAAGTCAAAATATTATTGCTGAGATTTCTTCTGTGGATCATTGGCTAACCTTTATCAGCGCTGTGCTATTCTGAGCACCTTAGGAATTGACGTTTCTCATTTGTAGATTTGTCAATTTCATATCTGCAATCAGTTGTTGTGACTGAGGTAAGAAATGAAAAGGGAAACAAACATGAAACAAATAATTGAAAATCCAATTACACTCATGGGTAGCAGAGCAACAGAGGAACAATCACAGGGAGACAAAGGAACATGACATGACATGAAAAGAAAAGATGACAGACACAGAGGGTGTGAGAAAAGACACAGGTGAAACTAATGAGTGAATCTCAATGGTGCTTTGAAAAAGTGAGCTCTGTTTCTCATCGAGAGCCCTTCTACATTCAAGGAGTCGCTATTTAGCTGCTTGTACATTCTTGACACACATGAGGCTTTTTTCTTTATTCAAAAAGCTGCCATCAAAAGTCTTATTCAAAAATCAGATTTTCCAGGCGTCCTTCATCTCTTCCTTGAATAATAAACTCTTTGGAGACGCCTGCTGTTAAATTCCTTTATCCATCTCATCTCTCAACGGCCACCTTTCCTCTCTTCATCCATGCTCTTCACTCCTCCTCATCAAAATGCCTGTCCTGACTTAGTGCTGATGATTCAAACAAAGAATATGAGTGATCAAATTCGTCAACACTCCGCAGAGCTGACTGCCTCAATCACGCAGAGAGATTTACTTTCCCATCATGCCATGGTCACCTCTTGTGGCACATTGTCTCCATAATAATCTGGTCTGGTACTTTCAATAACACTCGAGCTGAATACAGAATATCTGCTATGAGAAACATACATTGTCTCTTTCCTTTTATTCAGACTCAATCCTAAAAACACATCTGTGGTTTTATTTGCCCCAATCATTGTGTCACCATAACAATCTAACAATACTGAATTCAATTACTGCCTAGTGTTTGTTGTGAGTAAACACTCCTCTTTTTCTATCATTGACTGATCAATTTCACATTAAATGGGCCAGGACAAACAGTTTGCTGCAATTCTTCTACTCTGCTGGAAGTCCTGTGTTCCCACAGTCCTGGGTTCCCACAATTCTAGGACTTTATAATTTGATTTTGGACTGAAACATTGGTAGTCAGCAAGGTCTTAAGGGGGGAAAAATAATTAGAAAAGTAAAAAAACAAGATTAGTTTCAAATAAGTCTTTATGAGTATACATGTGTAGGAATAGGGCAGTTAGAACATAGGGCTGTGGAAACAGGACTGTGGGGACACAGAGCTGTGGGAAAATCGAGCTATGGGAACAGGACTGTGGGAACAGGACTGTGGGAACAGAGCTGTGGAAACAGATCAATGGGGACAAAGAACTGGTCTGTGGGAACATAGGGCTGTGGAAACAGGTCTATGGGGACAAAGAACTGGTCTGTGGGAACATAGGGCTGTGGAAACAGGTCTATGGGGACAAAGAACTGGTCTGTGGGAACATAGGGCTGTGGAAACAGGACTGTGGTAACATGGAGCCGTGGGAACATAGAGCTTTGGGGACAGGGCAGTGAACATAGAGCTGTGGGAATGTAGAGCTGTTGAAACAGGACTATGGTAACATGGAGCTGTGGGAAAATAGAGCTGTGGGAACATAGAGCTGTGGGAACAGGTCTGTGGGACACAGAACTGTGGGAAAATAGAGCTGTGGGAACATAGAGCTGTGGGAACATAGAGCTGTGGGAACAGGTCTGTGGGACACAGAGCTGTGGGAACAGAGCTGTGGAAACAGGTCTATGGGAAATAGAGCTGTTGAAACAAGACTGTGGTAACATAGACCTGTGGGGACAGGGCAGTGGGAACAGGACCGTGGGAACATAGAGCTGAAGAAACATAGAGCTGTGGGAACAGGACTGTGAGAACAGAGCTGTGGAAACAGGTCTATGGGGACAAAGAACTGGTCCGTGGGAACATAGGGCTGTGGAAACAGGTCTATGGGAAATAGAGCTGTTGAAACAGGACTGTGGGAACATAGAGCTTTGAGGACAGGGCAGTAGGAACAGGACTGTGGGAATATAGAGCTGTAGAAACAGGTCTGCAGGAAAATAGAGCTGTAGAAACAGGTCTATGGGAACACAGGGCAGTTGAAACAGGACTGTGGGATATAGAGCTTAGGAGACAGGTCTGTGGGAACATAGAGCTGTGAAAACTGGACTGTGGGAAAAGAGCTGTGGGAGCCATAAGAGCAGTTGGAATCAAAGGTGGTGATAACATCAGGCTGTGGGTACATAATGCTCTGGGAACAAAGGGCTTTAGAAAAAGAACTGTGGGAGCACAGAGCTGCAGGAACATAGAACCATGGAAACAAAGCTTTGGGAACATAGAGCTGTAGAAACCAAGGCTGCATGAACACAAGAATATGAGAACATAGAGCTATGGGAACTTTGAGATGTGTGAACATAGGCTGCAGGAAGGGTTAGAAAATAATGTCAAAAAGTACAAAATAGTCCACATTGGTATCATCCTAGTCGAGCATAACAAAGGGCAGAGTTCAGGTATGAAAAGAATCACTGGTTGACTTTTGATTTCCCTGAGTGGCAGAAAAATGAGCTTAAGTTGTGAAGACATTTCTATCCTACTGTGTCTTTATATTACTTCATTATATTATTCTGATACTCAGAGGTGAAGCAGGGACAATAGTTAAAGGTTGTCGAGATAAAAGTTTTTTTTCAAGCACCAAATATAAAGTTCGAGTTTCAATTATTGTCTTTGACATTTATGAGCCTGTGTTGTCTGCTCATTATGACAAAAAAACTTTTGACTGCTCTATAATAGACAGAGCAACATTTGGCATCTGCTGATTACAGCTGTTATAATGAATATTTCTTTTTTTTCAACAGCACAACAAAGAGCTCATTATGAGTTGGCAGGAAAGCAGAAGAGACAAAATACCCAGGTGTAGATTCAAACTAAAATAGTGATTATTAAAGGAAATACTCAAAAGTCCAGAAAGAAACACAAACAAAATACAAAAATCCAAAACCAATAACTACTAATAACTCCAAAACCTAAAGGAAAACTCACACTGGGAGATACTGTACAGGAGAATCAATATTGAAAATGACACACGATTCAAAAGATCAATTGGAATGAACTGAACTCAACACTGAGACTATATAGAAAAAGGAGTAATAAGTAAGTAAGTACATTTTAATTCAAACCTGCAAACAATATCTCTCCCATGACAATTGACGACAATATTTACACATGCATAGGTTTGGAAAGGAGATGGATGAAGCAACCATCACAGAACACAACAACACAAAACACAATAACAAACAAGACAACGACTGGCCCAAATACCAAAAGTCTCTCTCCTCCAAATATTTTGTTTTCAGATTTCTTTTATACATTTATTTTTTTTAATTGGATGATTGAATGGAAATGTTTCGTTCCTCATCAAGTTCATTCCACACGATAACTCCCTGCACTGAGATACACTTAGATTTGAGAGTGGTTCTAACTTTTGGTTGGTAAAATTTGTTACTTCCCCTTAAGTTGTGTGTATGATGCCCATCTCTGTCGTGAAATAAGTGCTGTATGTTTGTGCGCAGAGATTTCTTTGATGCCTTAAACATTATTTGAGCAATTTTGTAGTGTTATCAATTAACTTAACACCTGAAGAGTTAACAAAAAGTGGATTGGTATGAGCATTGGATTTTTCTTAGTGAACAATTCTCATGGTCTTTACTTCAAGAGTGACGAGAAGTGAGAAATTGTATTCATAACAATTTCCCCACACTTCAACACAGTAATTTAAATATGACATAAGAAACGAATGGTAAAGTAAATGTAGAGTATTATGATTGAGGGCATAGCTTGCTCTCCTCATCACACCTGCACATTTTGCAACTTTTGTTCTTAGGTGATTGATATGAGGTTTAGTTTGAGCCGAACGTCATTACGACCACTCATTATACAGTCTATGGGGATGACACGCACACACACACACACACACACACACACACACACACACACGAGGAAATCAGGAAAACTCAACCAAACACACAGGGAACCTGAGCAAAGTAAAAATAAGACACCAGGAAAATACAAGAGGAAACACTATTGAGAAACACAAAACAATGAAACACAGGATCAAAACATAACAATTAAACGTTATCAAGATAGTGACTACGAGGAAACCTAAGAACCTACAAAACATACAGAAAAAACCCAATCATCGAATGAACCTTCAAAATGTTAAAGTTTAGAGATTTTGATTTATTTTTTCTTCCTTGTTGTTCTGCAATGAGTTCAACAGCAGAAACGTTCACTTCTTTTCTTCAACAAACGCTGTACAGAGGGAAAGTGTTTTAATTATTTATTTTCGAAGTTATTAGACTCATGAGTTTTGCATCATCTGCAGTTTTTGGCACGACTCATACATTTAGTCAAGAGTATGCTGCTTGATTTTGAGTAATCTCAGTGGGTTATCAGAGATGTTTCAGCTCCAAAATATGATCCAGTCTTTTTAGATTTTTATGATCCATTCAAAGAGGAGAAATGATAAGTAGCTTTTACTATTTCTTCTAATTTGCAACCTGAATAACAAGTTTAAGATGCAAAAAATCATCTGGGCTTCTTACCCCAAGCAGGAAAAGTACTTTCCCTAACCTGTTTTATCTGCTGACCAATTTCTTAGATCTGGGTGAACATCTTCCTGCTAATTGGAATCATTTGCAACAGGTCAGTGACAAGAGGCATTAACGAGAGGCTGAATCCCACTGAAGCAAAGATGAGAGGAGGCTCATTAGTCTGTGAGAGGAGGGATGAGCAAATATGGTGCTTTTGTTCAATCAGATCAGAGCTTTAAGAGAAGTTAAGTAGCTGGAGACAAAACATGAAAACAGGAGAGAATATAACCTCCAGGCATGAACTCTCTCTCCCTCCCTCTCTCACTCAGAGAGAAAAAGAGAGAAAGAGAGAGAGAGAGCTATACTGTTTCTATTTAATTAGTTTTGAAACACAACTCCACGCAGTTTTAATTAGCTGTGGTGACAAAAATAGCTCTAATGGGGCTTCCAGCCTCTTCCCTCAGGACCAAGGACAGTGCCTGCGTGCGCCCGAGCGCTGCGTCAAGACGCGTTTTCCCCACGGTTGATGAGCTGAGACGCACAAAGAAAATCTCAGAGCAACACGGAAACCTGAGGAGGAGCTCAACCACCTCTGAGCCACAGCTTCATCTCAGGCTCCTGTGTGATTTGCATACTTATTGAGCTTAAATGTGAGCACCAGAAGTTGTGTGAGAACCTCAAATCAAAGAATTTCTGGTCATGATCTGAGCAAAGATGATCCGGAGCTGAGACTAAAATGTCAGGAGAACCCACGGAGCCCACTTTCGAGGGCTCAGCAGGAGTCGACGCAGCAACCCTCAACTTCAGCGGTGTTTCCATCATGTGTAACCGCTCTCACAGGGAATACTTCCACCTGTTAGACTTTTCTAAGACGGATTTTGCTGGAGATGGAGCCGCTGTGGTGCGCGTCGTCATCTCCGTCATTTACTCTCTAGTTTGCGCGCTCGGTCTGGTTGGAAACTTACTGGTTCTATACTTAATGAAGACAAAACACATATGGAAAAAATCTTCCATCAATCTTTTTGTGACGAGCCTGGCTGTGACTGACTTGCAGTTCGTGCTCACTTTGCCTTTCTGGGCGGTGGAGAACGCGCTGGACTTCACGTGGCTTTTCGGCAAAGCGATGTGTAAGATAGTTTCTTATGTGACAGCTATGAACATGTACGCCAGCGTCTTTTTCCTCACTGCCATGAGCGTGGCGCGATACTTGTCCCTTGCCTCTGCGCTCAAAGGAAGGAGGCGGCCCCCGCTGTGCTGCACCGCGCGGTGCATCACCGTTCTCATCTGGATTGCCGCTGTCTCCGCCGCTTTGCCGCACGCGGTTTTTACTACAACCGTCACCGTCTCCAATGAGGACTTGTGCCTCGTTAAATTCCCGGAAACAAACGGAAGCGCGCAGCTTTGGCTGGGACTCTATCACTCTCAGAAAGTGCTGCTTGGATTTGTGGTACCCCTCGGAATCATCTCAGCCTGCTACCTTCTTCTTTTGCGCTTCATTACATCCAAAAACATCAACACATCGAGCGCAAAGCGGCGCGCAAAGGTCACCAAATCCGTCACTATTGTGGTTCTATCTTTTTTCCTCTGCTGGCTGCCCAACCAGGCGCTCACCATGTGGGGCATCCTCATCAAACTCAACGTGGTTCACTTCACTTATGAGTACTACACCACGCAGGTGTACGTGTTCCCCGTGTCCGTGTGCCTCGCGCACTCCAACAGCTGCCTGAACCCAGTGCTCTACTGTCTGATGAGGCAGGAGTTCAGGAAGGCGCTGAAGAAACTCTTCTGGAGGATGACTTCTCCAAACGTGAGGCCGATCACAGCCACCACCAAGCAGGAGATGGACGCGCACAGGCACGTGCTGGCTCCTGTCAGCGCGCCCGAGGAGTCCGGGATGGTGTTTTATCCTCCTGGAGCTGTGATGTACAATGACAGGAGAGATCTGCCCAACAGCAACTGAACTGTCACCACACAGATGTTTTCATTCTCTCTTTATCTGTTTTTACGCCTCACAAGTGTCTGGAATAAAAAAATATAAAAAATAAAAAATAACAACGAAGCATTTACATCTCTGCTGCTAATGAGCCACAGAAGGGGACGCTTCTCATGCGCCTCATCAGGATATGAACGTCAGCTCATTTTATAATACACAGGGTGCTCGTTGTTGCTCTTTTTGTTTGTTTGTTCTGGGAGGAAAAACGTTCTCTTCATCACCAAAAATGAATGAGAGTGCTCTTCATGTTGTTTACAGAAGCCAAAGCTGGCAGTGACAGGTGAAAGTAGTGATGGGCGGATCGATCCAAAATATCGATATCAACGTTGGTATATTTACAGTTGTGCCCAAAAGTTTACACCCACCAGCAGAATTTCTGATTTTTTTGGCCTTTTCTCAGAAAATATGAATGAAAACACAAAATCCTTTCTATCACTCATAGTTAGAGGTTGTGTGAAGACATTTATTGGAAAAAAAAGAAGTTAACTCTTTTTAAATCATAATGACAACAGAAACTTCAAAAATGACCCTGTTAAGAAGTTTACACAACTCTGGTGATTTTGTCCTAATAAATGCACAAAAGTGAACACAAATGTGTTTGAATGTCTCCTAAAGGTAACCATCCTTACCTGTGATCTATTTGCTTATAATCAGTGTGTGTATAAAAAAATGCACAGGGTCATTTTTGAAGTTTCTGTTGTCATTATGATTTAAAAAGAGTAAACACAGTTGTTTGTTAATAAATGTCTTCACCCAACTTCTAACCACGAGTGACAGAAAGGTTTTTGTGTTATCATTCATATTTTCTGAGAAAAGGCCAAAAAATCAGAAAGTTCTGCTGGAGGGGGTGTAAACTTTTAGGCACAACTGTATGTAATGAGAGCCATACTTTAGTTTCACTTTCTCTTCTGTATGTATTGCTTTTAACACTCTGATAAATGTTGTATTTTGCTTAAAAGATTAATTAGACCATCACCTAGTGACAGTTGTTTTGCCCTGCTGCCCCTAAATTATCAGTAAATTGCTAATTTCCTAAATATTTTCATGTTTCTGTAATGGTTAATCTGCAAGTATGTGCAAGCTGTTTGATCAAAACGATATCTTAAATGCTATCCATGATAATTGCTGTTATCCATGAATATTCAAGTTTTCTGTTTTACATCAAAATAGAAAAAAAGTATAAAGCACATGATTATTTTCTGATTGTAAAACTAGTTTATTATTTTCATTCATGAACAGAAACAGTTGTAGTGTTTGTGAGTTACTCTTGATCAATTCTGACAAACTGCTTTTACATGTAAAAAAAAAAAAAAATCGGTATCTGTATTGATATTGACGATACTGGCCCTGTATTTACTTGCTATCAGATCCATACAAAATTTTGCAGTTTTGCACACCATTAAAGTGACTGATATTAGCTCACTAGATGCAGGTGAAGATGTCACATGGGAGAAGAACACAAGTGGATATTTCCAGGCAACAATCTCAAAAAGTGTAAAGAGTCAGTGAGTGCACATTGTTTGAAAACCAATTTATTTCTATTATGATTTGTGGTTGATAATACGGTTCAAGGACAATATTAGTTCATTAAGAATGAAACAATCTGAAACAATTCAGTGCAATGAAATCACCTCTATAACTTTTCAGCTAAAAATTGTGATTGTGAAAGAAATACCTGGATACTGTGGACAAGTAAACAAGTAAATGACAATTAATGGTGAATGCGTTCAGATTTTGTTCGATTTAAGTGCCACCAACACTTCAGGTTGAATGAACAGGAACAATTTTTTCTGCGTACATTTTAATATTCTATACATTTCCAATAAAAGTAAGTGTAACCACCATTTCCACATTATCCTGCTACTTCTGCCTTTGTGTTTCATCATAGTAAAAATTTATCCCATGGTGTTTTGTTGGGTAGTTGGAGAGAGTAGCATTGTTACCGTGGTATTTTACTTGACCTTTACAAATCCTACAAACAGCGAGTGACTTTTTAGAACATCTCCATCTTTGCAAAAGACAAAGTGTTTCCAGACTCTGTACACCAATGGTGGCTTGATCATTTCATCGCCTTCTGCTCTGTCATTGGCCATGCTGTTTTGTTGTCTGCTGGACTATGGTGATGTCATCAGAAAGGCAGACTGAATCAAGTAGTGTTTAACATCTTTGTATTAAAAGTGCAAAAAGAAAAACAAACAAGCAGACAAAAAAGATCCATCTACATTAAGTCCACTGTGTTTAAATCCAATGTGCTATTACCTTGAACTCTTTAAAATATTATTGTATTGATGAATGTTGCCCAGGAGACCAACTTGCCGAGCACAGGTCAATATAGTTGGATCACAGAAATATAAATGATTCATTGATGTAGTAGTTAAATTGTTACATCTCTGTTTTCTACCTTGGAAGTAACCATTCAGAACAGGGGTGTCCAACTTTTTTCAAGCATGGCTGTATTGGACACTGTGAAAATGACCAAGGGCCGGCAGCTCTTCTGGACATGTTTATTAACAGTGGAAGTAACAAACAAGGGCTCTATTTGAAAACTTTCTTTTTTGTGATTTCTGAAAAATAAAAGATAATAATAAAAAACTCGCTCAATTTCATTGAACATGCTTGTGCTATCATTGTAGATCTATGAGATAAAACCTAACCTGGAAAAATATGTCATAATTATTCATGGCAGGATTAGGATCTGGACGTTATATTATTGTTTAAAAGAGAGAATTGAAAAAGCCTTTTTAGCCTCAGATATCTCTGATCCTGCATTCTGAACCATTTTTTACGCATACACTGTTTTCTTCCCTTCATCATTTCATAACTTTGATTCAGTCTTGTGTCCTCTTATGTTTTTTTTTTTTTTAAAATCCCAATGACTCACAGCACATTTTTGCATCACGCCAAAAACAATTAAACAAGTCAGCTGTAAAAGTTGAGTTTTGACAGATTACACCAAGCTTTAGTTTTATAAAAGTCACCTATATACAGTCCAAATCTTTGTGAGACATCGCCAGATTTTCTTCAAGCAACTGATAGAAACTGCGAATGAACACAACTGGAACATGATTTATTTAAGTTACAACATTGATAAATTGTCAGATGAAAACTGGAGGCTGCATGGAAAAAGACTGTGGGCCACAATTGGCCCTCATGCCTGAGTTTGGACATCCCTGATTGAGAACAAAAAGATCTCTGACGTACAAAAACTGAATTCATCAACTCACTGTGACCCACCACAAAAATATATGAATGTATCGTGACGAGCACCAAGAATTGTGCTTCGTTTCCTCCTCTATCTGCTCCATCTCAAGGTCTAAATCACTAAGTCCTGCAGCTCTTTGCTCCAGTTTGCACCTGATAGTGACTTTCATTAGCAAGGACCACACATCAACATAGAATTCGAAACAGTTTATTTACACGAGTAAATGCGAACGTGCTTATATGTCACAGGCGATTTGGGGAAGCTATGAGAAGGAGTCCACTGTAGCTCCCGGGCACGACGGACCCCCCCTTTTATTTAAAGACCCTACGAAGTATGAAATAGACAGATCAGCTGGTTCACATGAGTTGAGCAAAGTAACAGACTTTATGTACAGGTATGTTGCTTTTTAACTCAAGAACAGTAACAGGTTGTATTGAATTGACCCAAATGAAAGTCAGTTTTGTCTCTGAAATTTCATCTTAAACGTTGGATTTAATTGTTTAATTTTTTTTTATTTTTTTGACATTCGGAGTCGTTTTTTCTTTTCTGTTTTTTCTCAACAGACAGTACCAAAAAGTGACTGTCCCTCCATGACTGAAGCTGTTACTCTTTTTTTACACTCCAAGGAGCAAGTACCAAACAGTGTTGCAAAATTCTGAGGTCACATACATGTGTAAATATTAAATATGTTGCTTTATTATAAGCAGACACTCAAGCAAACATGTCTGATGGAATATTTTTAAATGACATTATAAATTAAATTGTGAGGGGGAAAAAAAAATCTCATTCAGAAATGTCAAAATGCTGAGTTTAGCCTCTTTACAGGCTGTGCTTTCTGGACCTTATTGTCTTCATTGGCTGCTTTTTCATTATGACTGGACGTTATATTTACTGTCACGTATTGGTTACTTTCACAGAGAGAAAAAAAAGACAAAAGAAAAGAAAACAGAAATAGTGATTTTTAAATTTTTTTTGATTCTTCGACAAAGAAATGTAAAAAATCAGATCTAACATTTTTTGTCTGCATTGTTTGATGTGAAACTGAACCATTTGTTGTTATATATTTTATAAAAATTGATGAAAAATGCAATTAAATAAATTTTGGTGAATTTGAAAGACATTGTGTGACCCCTCATTAGCATTTTTGTCATGTCTGGCCACAACAACACATAATTACTTCACACTTTTACGCTCAGTCTTGCTGTTTGTCCCTTGTTGTTTTATTTTGTAGTTATGTCTCTGCTATTGTTTCAGAAAACTTCACTTCCCGTCCTGTTTTTTTCTTTTCTTTTCTGGTGACTGTTGATCTCATCCTTCATTGTGTCCTCTTCCAGAAATTGTCCGTGTCTCCCTTTGTCCTGTGTCTGTTCCTCTCGTCTTGTTTCGAGTGTTTTGCCAGATATTAAACAGTAGAGAAGATGTTTGTTTTTTGTCAGTGTTTCCTGTGATTTGTTCTCTCCCTTTTCTTAAGTTTAATAAAAACTTTTTTGTTGCAACATTGAGTCTTGCACTTGGGTCTTTTTGGAGGCTCTTGTCAATTTCATTACAAAGGTTAGTTTTTATGTTGTCTAACAGGTAAAACTTACAAAACTGATTAAAAAAACCCTGACAAATCAAGGTCAATATGAATTAAAAACCACACTTTAAATGATGGTTCCTTTGATTTAGCTCCTGCTGTTAGTTTGAACTGACCTATCTTGAAAGTGAATATGCCTACTTTGTCCCCAAATGGTCATTCTTGATGAATAAAACATCTTGGATTTAAAAATATGGACTTTGTAAGAGTAAAAGAGGAAATGAAAATGCAGATTCTGTCTGTTTTGGGGAAAATTTGATTTAACTCCTCCCCTTGAAAACCTTTCCAACCTTTGTCCTTCTGTTACTCCCAGCTTTGTGCAGAATTGTGTGCGTATCAGTGTGTGTGTGTGTGTGTTTATGGTTTCTGACAGAGGACACCCGAAGCCCTGATTCTTGTGTGAAAAATACTCAACTTTATTCTTTCAAAAATGTTTCAACTTCTCATCCTCTTGGCAAAATCTCAAGTGATAATTAACATCCAGAGAAAAACCCTGAATTTGAGTTTTAGACACACTCCTTGAAGGAAATAGAATAATCCCATATAATTATGAAAGGCTTATCTACCCGAAGTAACTTGCCTTTTTCTTCAAGTAGTTAGCATTACAGAAGTACACTCAACATCTCAGCATGAGTGTGCTTTTAAGGAGAAGGACAAACGCTTCACTAGAAAAATGATTATAGGGTGTAACAGGGATGAGTCTCTTCTTCAGTGAGCAGCTGTTTCTTATTGTAACCAGACTAACTCTCACTCAGAAATACACTGCCTTACCAAAAAAACAAAAAAGTCACCACCTGGATTTAACTAAGCAAATAGGTACAAGCCTCCTATTGGATAATTACTGCATGGGTGATTATCTTTCAGCTGGGAACAAGTAATTTAACCCCAGCTGATTTAATGAGCAACTTCTTATTTCTTAAACAATCATGGTGAAAGACGTATCCTGTGGTTGTGGAAAAAATGTTAGTGTGTTCAAGAAGGGTCAAATCATTGGCATGAATCAAGCAGAGAAAACATCTAAGGAGACTGATGCAGAAACTACTAAAATTGGGTTAAGAACTGTCCAACACATTATTAAAAACTGGGAGGATGGTGAGGAACCATTGTCTCAAAGGAAGAAATGTGGTGGGTAAAACATCCTGAATGATAAACATTTGGACAAATAAAATTGAGAAAAAACAACTGTAGAACCCCGGAGTGTGTTTAACAGTGGAAGTAAGAGCATTTCCACACACACAATGTAAAGGGAACTTAAAGGATGGACATTGAACACCTTTGTAGCCTCAAGAAAACCACTAATCAGCGAGGCTAACTAGAAAAAAAGGGTGAATTCCAATTCCTGTCTTAACCCTCAATCTCAAAATGCGCGCTCCCACGAAGTGTAAGTGCTGTCCCGATTCTCAGAATGTTAAGTTGAGGGGCAAGTTTGAGGCTGTATCTCCCTCAATACTGAGATTTTCCGAGATCACACTTGGGACTAAGGGACATCCAGAATGCATTGCGCATTTCAGCAGATAAACATGGCGTCAAAGAAGGCGAGCTACAAATGTATTTTCTTTTTTAATGGAAATATAAATATTACGAAAACCATTGTATTATATTAGTTTAGACCCATTTTATGGATTATTTACCTCATTGTTGCACAAAATTTGTTTTATTTTACAATCTTTTGTCAATAGCGGCCGGTGTGTTGTTTAAGTTCTTCTTCTTCTTTTGAATTGAGAGACTGAACGCCGCTTTGGCATAATGCTGCCCCCCACAGTCTGAAGAAGTAATGTATTTAAGGGGTGTCCCATTTCTAAGTCACAAAATAGCCCTTAACACTTGGTTTTGAGGGCTACTAAGATTGAGGGTTGAGCTTGAGGGTTAAGAAAGGAATTGGAATTGGGCCAAAGTCTTCCATTTGCTATAGGGATCATTAAGATTTGACTCTGAAGGAATGGAAGAAGGTCATGTGGTGTAATGAGTCCAGATTGACCTAGTTCCAGAGTGATGGGTGCATCAGGGTAAGAAGAGAGGCAGGTGAAGTGATGCACCCACCATGCCTAGTGCCTACTGTACAAGCCTGTGGGGGCAGTGCTATGATCTGGAGTCGCTTAATTAAAGTTATCTAAACAATGCCACAGTGAATGAGTGCTGTAATCAAAGCTAAAGCTGGTCCAACAAAATATTAGAGTGTGTGACCTTTTTTTGGTGACCTTTTTTTTGGCTGTACAGTGTATATACCATACATATGAGGTGGACTTCTTCTTGAGAGAAACCACTCTTTGGATCTAACTGATGCAGCAATTTCCAGACGTGAGCTGAAGCAAGGCCTCTTGGGATGGCTGGTTTGTCTTTTCTCATTTGTCTTGAGTTGAGAGTTGAGTTGATCAAATGGAGCCTCTCAGTGTTGCCGTGTGGCAATTTGCACAACAGGTATAGCGCACCACAGAAGCAGACTTGATTAGCAGTCCTTTTCCACTCCATAAAAAAAGAGAGAGAGAAAAGGTCCATATGGTGAGGTCTCACACGCTCACACGTGTTTGTGAATAGCACACATTCTCAGTTTGCTGTTATTCTCCACGAAAAGATATTGACCATTATTGCCATACTATTGCCAATGGCCCCAGGGGCTTCAAAGTCAGAAATACTTTATTAATGGCATTGGGAAAATTTAGTGTTGCCAGATGCTCATCACACAGTAAAGGAAAAGAACAAATTATTAGGGATAAGAAGGACAATAAGAAAATACAATAATAGTAAAATAAAATACAATAAGCAATCAGATAAGATATGATAAAAATAGAATAAAATACTAAAAAAAGCATGCAATAGGTACAATAAACAAGAAATAAGGTATACAATTACAGTAAGTACCAAAATATATATGTAAAGATAAGAAATAGGAAGAGTTATTTACATGGTGGTGTGACAAAACTAAAAGGTTTTTCGGATGTTGCACTTGTGTGAACTAAATGAATGAAAAAAGTATATTGCACATTAAAAAACACTGAAAAACACAAGAGCACACAACTTGAGTTGGCCACAGAGTAATCCATCTTCCCTGGTGTCAGTCCTCGTTCATTTATGAAATTTACATGAATGGACGACTAGTTTCTTAAATCTGAGAGCCAAGTTTACTGTGTAACCAGCTGTTTTCTCTGTTGATCCCTCAGGCTCAAGATTGTCTGAGTGCTTTGCGTGATTTTTCAAAGAGTGGTCACAAACTCTGCAGACGAGCTTTTCTGTACCGTGCCACGCTGAATCACGTCACCTGTCAAATGCTGTTAGGCCTATTCATGACTACCTGACAAGCCATGAGTTTCCAGAGAACTAGAGAAAGAGAATGACAGATGAGTGAAAACAAGCTTTGAAAAGTCTGCTGTCCTCAACTCAGAACACATTTTCAACCATTCCCAGCTACTTAAAGATGTGGAGAAACTATGTAGTAAGCCCATTAATGGTAAGTGGTCTCATTCACAAACATTCACACACTGTCGGCTATGCCATTAGCAGCACAAGGACTTTTTCACCCGAGGACTGTGGGAGCTGAATAGATACTCAGTCCTTAGCCTCCACCACTTGGCTACAACTGTCTGTACTGAAAGTGAAATAATCCCCAAGCATCCACAGATATTTAGAAAACTGAGTTCAATTTTCATCCTTTACTTGTTCAAAAAAGAAAAGAGACTGAATTTGTTAGCTTCCATTCTCTCTTTCTCACTTTCTCTCCCCCTCTCTCTCTCATGATATCACAACTTTTTAGATCCTATGAAAAAATTACAACCAAGTATTGGGGCCACATTAAGAATTATTTGGGGGCACATTAAGATTTATTTATTTATTTTTTACTTCATATTTTACTACGAGATTAAACTTACTTATTTAGAAAACTGAGTTCAATTTTCATCCTTTAATTGTTAGAAAAAGAAAATAGACTAAATTTTATTAGCTTCCATTCTCTCTCTCTCCCTCTCTCTCATGAAATCACAACTTTTTTAGATTGTATCAAAAAATTAAGAGCGAGTATTACAGCCACATAAAGAATTATTTTGGGGCACATTAAGAATTTTTTTTAACTTCATATATAACTACAAGATTAAAGTGGAAATTAATATTTTTACCATGAGTTTAAAGTCGAAATGAATTATTTTACTACGAGCTCACAGTCAAAAATAATGACGTAATTTACTATGAGAATAAAGTCAAAATATAATTGAGGACAGTCTATGAGGAGGAGGAAAAGAGGCACTGAAAAATTTGTTGAAAGTTCAAAAACAAGTTTAGTGACTGGTGCACAGAGCAAAAACTGCAGCTTCTGGTATTTTTCAAATGAAGTAATTTAATAAATAAAAGGACAGCAAATAAAGAATTACTTTATGAATAAGGACACGCTAGTGATTTGGTCTTTGGTGGAAACCAGCCAACTGAAGATTAGTGATTAGTCTCAGAGCTCCATGCAAAACCGTATCTACTGAATGAGGGCACTGAGGTGGAACAAGCCGATAAAAACATCATCAGAATCAATTAGAGGCATGAAAAAAGCAGAAAGAAGCATTTTTTTCTCTGCGGAAATGAAAAATATTAATCATTTCTGCAGTAGAAGCCCAATAACTTTGACTTCATGAAAAGTTACTGAATGTGAAGCTTAAAGAAACAGAGAAATGTGAAGTATTTCAAGGAGAGTGAGAAGCACCTGACGGGTTTGTGAAGCTCCAGTAATGGCCAAAAGCATTTGTCAGTGACCTTGAACCTTGACCACCTGACTCACCCTTCACATCACAGCCGCTCACTCCCAGAACTGTAGGTGAGAAGTCTTCACACTGCCAAAGAGCTCTGTGCTGCGTTCCAGGGCTGTGATTCATCTCATGTTATGATGGAAATAAATTCAATTATATCTCCTCATGCTTCTTGATTCAAATTCTTCTAAATCCTCCTCCAGCTGTTAAATAAGAAGCTGTAAATTATGTCTTCTGTTCATTCATATTTAAAGTGTTCATGCTCTGGAACACAGCACAGTAACATTAAACAACATTCAAACCGCCTTGTGTACAGCTTCACCCTCCAGTCTGATTACATATTAATACCAAACGTGATGAAATCCATCAGAGACTTGTCTGTAATCAAATATTTACAAGATTGTGATCAACAAATCTTAGCCAGCATCGTACCAGATTAAAAAACACAGAGAGATTAAAGGTGAGAGAAAGTTTGATTTTCTGTGGAGAAAAAATTGAACCTTGATGGTCCTGATGGCTTTTTCCTTCAATGGAACAATGAAGCTGACCGTTGTACAGGGGCGTCAAACCTCCACGAACTATGTGGAGATGTTGCAGGAGGCGTCCTTCATGACTGAGGGCCCTGCTCTGTGCTAATGACTGGGTTTTTCAACAGGACAACGCTACAGTTTACAATTGCTGCCTGACAAAGAACTGCTTCTTCTTCTTCCAGAGGAATAATCTCACTCTTTTGGAGCATCCTGCGTGTTCTCCTGATCTAAATCACATTGAGGACATTATGGGATGGATGGAGAGGGAAGTTTACAAAAATGGACGTCAGTTCCAAATAGTGGATGCCAAATGTGAAACCATCTTCACCACTTGGAGAAACGTTCACACTAACCTCCTGAAAACAATCCCATCAAGCATAAACAAAATAATTTTTGAAGTGAACAACAAGAAAGTTGGAGATCCTGATTACTGAGTCTATTTTTTTTAGCTGTGGTCTTAAAATTTGGATCAGCTGATGAAAAGAATATCCCGCTTTAAGTTTTGCTTACTCAACGTTTTATTCTCTCAATTTTGCATTTTGAATATTCCATCTGCATCCTATGTTCTGTTTCATTTTAATCTTCTAATCCTTTTTAAATAGATATTTTGATTCTCTAAGCGTTTAATCCAACGAAGTGCTGTTATTGATTTAAGCATTTGAGTTGCTGCATGAAATGTCAATTACTTGACTCCTCACTGGTCTCCAATGAAAAGTTGTGATTATTTGTGCACTTGTTGTTGTCAGTTATGATTGAAATGTTCTGAATGGGAGACTGAAATTGTCTGTTTTATATAGAGTGAGGTGAATAATTAGCAGTGACAGATAATGAAGAGTGACCTTCTGTCTCTTGTGTGCAGACATTCTGAATACAGCAAGCTGGAAGAAATTTTTGAAGTGATGAACAAGAACAGAGATTTTTTTTTTTTTTTTTAACAAACGTTTACATCTGTTTTAGGGGGTTTCCAGTTTTTTTTGAGCTGTAGTCTTAAGATTTTGATTACTTGATGAACAGACTGTTTCACTTTCATTGTTTCAAATTGCTTACGCTTTGATTTTTGGTTGCAGTCACATCATCTTCAAAATCCAGAAAATGTAAATTTTGAGTATTTTTCAACTTGGCTGAAGATTTTGACAAAAGTGTGTACACACATAATCAGTTATTCCTTTCAGTCTATTTTCTTTTTTGCTGTGCTTTTACCTTTTAGTAGAGATGGGCACAGGAGCCACAGTCTTCTGGATCATGCTTTTGCCACTAACACAGATCAAGATTGTTAACATTATTTGAGAGAATTAGGTGGAATGTGTTAGAAGAAAAAGACTTAAATTATTTAGTTCAGCTAAAGTCCAGGAGCTGGAGCACAGACTGAAACAAGCTTTTCGTGATTCATTCTGACCCACATGCAGTCATAACTCTGCAGTGATCTGTTCAAACCTGAGAGTCTATCAATAAAATGAAGAATGTAAACACCTCATAGGTTTCAGTACAATCAACATCAAATAGTCCTCACAGAGCCTTTAATATCAGAAGAATAATACTGCCCCTTCATACTGGGTCTGACTTTGTAGTCATATCAGGGGTTATATCTGCAGATAGCCTCTGTCATATAAAATAATAATGATAGAGAAAGTCTTAGATCTTTAGGCTCATGAAAAATTGGAACAAAAACAAAAGTGTTGCATACACACTTTGCCCAGTGTATATACAAGAAATCCTTATTGGTATAACGTCATCAAAGGGACTTACAGTGAACGTGCTGGATATTTTTTGTTTTCTTGGGACAATCCAACCAGATCATATATAATGAGAAAAAGCTTTTAGAAAAAATACACTTTGGCCCTGATAATCTCATTTTAAGTTATGGATTGTGAACAGGCAAACATATTAAAGTGAGTTTTTATCAGGGCTAACTAGAGAGTCCTCACATTTAATTTCTTATTACCTTCATTTATTCCCTCATGTTTTCCCTTTGAATCGGAAACAGCATCAAGAGGGAGAGTGTTTAATCTGTCCTTTATGAAAGGACATTAATGCATTAGTCTCAGTAAGATAAGAGTGAGTTTTCACAGTCTTATTACTGAGGAAATTATTTCCATTTGTGCATTTCCGTAACGAGCTTTATCTGCAATCTTGCAAATTGGGATTTCTGTCTGTGCTTTGAATCTCGTGCTTGCACTCGATGACTTCATTGTACAAAGAATCAGAAAATCTGGAGGCGTCAAAGTCCACAAAATGTGTGGACTTTAAAAGAAGCCTTCATTATCCAACCAAACATTTCTAATTCCCCCCCAAAAACACTGAAGGCCAATGACATGGTTGCAGAGATATAAAAACAAATGAAAGTAATCAAAGACATTTAACGATATAATAAAGAATTTCCATTTATTAAAAGAATACCATTACAATAATTTCATATGAGCAGAATCAATCCACATATTTAATAAAGAGGGCGATGAAGATGCAGCCTAACAGGGACATGGTTGACGCAGACACGACCACCACGATTACACTTCCTGCCATGTTGACCAGAGCGCCTAGCCCCGCCCCCACGATGATCTGAGCCAGCTGGACCATGCAGGTGAGCGCCGCACAGTCCACGCCGGTGCCACGCGGCTCTTTATCGCTTCCTTGCAACTTCAGTTGTTCCTGCCGGAGGAGCAGATTCAGAGTCAGATAAATGCAAAACAAGTCATGCTACTCGCAATTCAACCACCTCAAATATAATTACACATTTATTTATTCATGATTAGAATAGTCAGGATTTCTCCTTTTGCAGCAACACATGTCGAGCTGTCAGATTCTTAATTAGAATTTTCAAACAGGATGTTTTTCTTTTTAAAGCTAAATTCTGTTAGGTTAGAAATCCGTCAAAACACAAATCTCCTGAAAAGACTTTTAAAACAATAACTTTTTGCAACTTCTGATGTCCTCATAATGAATTCAGCCGAAAAATGACATGTTTCAGGGCTGTAGTCAGAACTTAAATCAAGGACTGCCGAGCCAAACAATGCCTCAATTAGTCAGCAGGTTTTTAATTATAGACTAACATCATAATTAATTTTCTCACAAAGGTCATCTAAACCTCTAAAGGAGGAGAAAGCAGGTTCGGCAAACAGACGAGCTGCTGAAGTTGAAGCTAAAGTCTGTGATGCTCTAATCCAGAAGTGTGAATTCAATCTAACTGTATCTACAGGTGCAACATATTTCTCTCCTGCAAGCCCAGTCTTACTGAGAACACAACCACTTCCAGCATGTGTAATATAACTTTTATTTCCAGCTCTGAGTCAATTGCAGGGTGTGAACCATGTGTTGGATTCAGACTCAGGAGACAGTCTTGGAGTTGATGTTGGAGCAGCTGAAAAACTGGACATCCAGTTAAAACCTGTGGTATTGATTTACTCTCAGATATGTTTTATTTAATTTCTAATAAATTATTGAAAAAGTAATGTTGTTAGATTGACTCAGCACTAACTGTGTGCTGTAAATAAAAGAACAACTTATCAACACAGCTCTGCTTTATGGCTCTCATTCACATGTTTAATATTTATTTACTGTTTTCAAATGTTAAAGCTTGTAGTAAAACTTTCAGTGAGGTATCCAACCTCAACAAGGTGGAGAAACAGCTTGTCTTGTGACATTTGGTGTTCCTCAGGGGTCAATTCTCAGACCATTTTGTTCAGCTTATAAACACAACAGATCAAATTTAAAGATCAGGTTAAAAAAATTACACTACTTAACTTTTTATACTGTTAGATAAAATAGAAAAAAAAATGAGGAAGCAATGTATGCAACAACTATTAAACACCAATAGTCTGTTGATGAGGTGATCCAAAATTTAAAACCACAGCCTTAAAAGACATAAATGTGGATTCAAGGTCATTTTCTGTCAGGTATTCACACTGTCATGACCTCCTGATGGAAAAGGCTAAAAAACTTTCTCTCTTCAAATGTGGTCGGATTGTTGAGCTGCATAATCAAAACCTCTCACAACACAACGCCATCACTGCTGAGTTTGGACACAGCAAGACAGACATTTTGAATTTCTTGAAAGATCCCGAGGGTTATGGAACTAAAAAAGTCAAAGTAGTGCTAAGTCAAGACCAAATTGGAGTCCAATGGGCTCAAAAAGGCACATGATCTCACAATGCATTGTGAGCCATGGTCTCCATCTTTGCAGGCAAATGCTTTTTTGTTTACATCACTTAGGAAGGTTCTGTATGGAACACACATACCATGTAAAATGGATTGTATGAAGGAGAAAAGTAATGACACATGCAGAGACAATCTGGACCCTGTTCTGTAGGCCCAGTACCACGAAAAATAAGAAAAATTGGTGCCAACAACAGCCCAATAACCATCAGATGGCATCTAAGAGAGAATAGCTTTAAGAACAAAAACCTCCTAAAAGGCCTCATCTCCTTCGAAGACTAAGACAGACAGAAGCAAACAGGTCCTGATGGCGTCCAACGTTACTGACATGACAAGAGTTGAGATGTTTTCTAGGCAGCACAGTGGAGGGGGGGGGTCATGATCTGCTTTTTCCTTCAGTGGAACAATGAAACTTCAGGTTGTGCAGAGGCGTTAAACTGTGGCTCTCTATGTGGAGATGTTGCAGGGGGCGTCCTTCATGACTGAGGGCCCTGCTCTGTGCTAATGACTGGTTTTTTCAATAAGACACTATATCACAATGTCCGCCTGACAAAGGACTTATTCTTCCTCCAGAGGAGTAATCTCACTCTTTTGGAGCATCCTGTATGTTCCCCTGATCTAAATCACAGTGAGAACATTATGGGATGGATGGAGAGGGAAGTTTAAAAAAATGGACGTCAGTTCCAGACAGTGGATGTCAAATGTGAAACCATCTTCACCACTTGGAGCAACGTTCACACTAACCTCCTGGAAACATTTGCATCAAGCATCAAACTAATTTTTGAGGTGATCAACAAGAACAGTGGAGCTCCTCATTACTGAGTCATTTCCTTCAAACTTTTATTTTCATCTTAAGGCTTTTCAGGATTTTGTTTGAACTGTGGTTTTAAACTTTACGTCAGCTAACTACAGATGATTTCACTCTGTTTGCAATAATTGTGTACGCAAGGTTTTATTTTGTCACTCTCACATCTTTTTTCTTTTTCTTCCATCTGCAGTTGGATACTTTGATTCTCTAAAAGCTTTTATTAAATGACGCGCTGGTGTAGCAATTTTTTGACAGCTCGCTGGTCTCCATTGAAAAGTTGTGATTATTTGCGCACTTGTTGTCGGTTATGATTGAAATCATCCGAATGAAAGCATAAAAGTGTCTATTTTTCATAGAGTGAGGTGAAATGCTGTTCGTATTGACAGATAATGAAGTGCGACCTTCTGTCTGTTGTGTGCAGATGTGTTGAATACAGAACAGTTTTCATCCTCAGGGAAAAAACCATCAGAGAAAACACAGACTGAAGGGTTTGTTAATTAAAAAACAACACTGCGCTGATGTATAGAAAGGTTTCTATCAAGTTGTGTGCAGTAATTTTTACAAGCCTTTGTGTGGGTGTTGTTTGAAAACAAGCATCTCTTCTTCAAAGCATCTTTCTGCCAACAGTTCCTTTACCTCCTCTTCCCGCTGATACTCTGCGATCAGGTTGAATGGGATGGTGTAGAGCGTGCTGGACATGACGCCAAACACGCTGCAGAGGACGAGCGTGGCGATGATGTTGGGGAAGAGGCCGATCAGGCTGGTTCCCAGGCCGAAAACGAAGTAGCCCATAAAGTATAAACCCTTCAGGCCGATGTACTGGAGCAGGAAACGCTGCACGTCTGTAACACACACACACGCAAACACACGTCATGCTTAGTTACAAAGGGTCTATTTTTGTTTGACAACAAACCACTATGAGCTGCCTTGTGCTTTATTGCCCCTCATAAAGAGTTAAAACCCCTCTGCAGCACACATTAGATCTTCTCCAGCTGACTGGAGATGTGACTGGACACTTTGTCTTCAGATGGGCAGCAGAGTAATGAGAAAGGCAGTATGCACAGACAGACTTTAAATAGAGTCGCTTCTACACAAGGACACTTAACCAAGCTTTATGTTAATTTAACTCATCATTTCTTGCCTTTCAGTGATTTTCATTCTCTTGTTTACGGCGTGGTGTATTTATTTTTGAACATTTACTGCGATGCACGGCTGCAGCAGAGGACAGCCATAAAACAAACGTGGTGCATTAAACATTTTTCATTTCCTTTCTAAATATTTGACTTACAGGAGTAGAGTGCAGAGGAAACAGCGTTGATACACAGCCCCCAGCAGCCCACTTCCACTCCTCTCTCGTAGATGGCGTAGGCTGCTGAGTTGTGGTCTGCGTAAGGATTTCCTTTGTATACAATCTGCGATATAAAAAGAGAGAAAAAGAGAGGGACAGGTGAGTGTTTGTGTTCAATATGTGGAAGACTGAACACCTGGGGGCGTGTCCTCTGGGAGGGCTTTCACACTGGCAGGGTCCTGGTTCTGGAACTGGTTCCATTCTGGATTCTCCAATCATTGTTGCTTTTGAGCAGTGGTGCAAAAGAGTACTGAACATCTGTACTCAAGTACAAGTACTGCTACATTGATAAAATATTACTCAATCACAAGTAAAAGTACTGGTGTTAGAAAAATCCTCAAGTAAAGAGTATTTGTAAAAAAAACCACTCAGATTATTTGTTACTTTTAACTGGTGATGTCACAGTCACCTCTCCAGATGGGGCTCTAAATTTAGAGTTTTGCTTTACCAATAGTTAAAACGCTAACAATCAATAATCATTAATTACTGATAAGATAGAAAACAAGTGCTTTTCGCTCATTTGCATTGATTGTTTTTTTGGCTTTCTTTTTCTCATTTTAAGTTTTTATTTCCTTATTCAGCAAAGGTCTCAGGCAGACAAAAAACAAAATTAGTTGAGGTGCAGTTGCTGCCACGACTATTGATAGAATATCCATGAATACATTTTTAACTAGTTAAATTCTTAACACAAAATCAATTAGCGATCAATCATTAACATTTCTTTGTTTTGTTTTGTTTTTCATCCATATGTCCTGGTTTTCATTGGCTTGTTTGCTATCAAATCACCTTACTGGCTACAAAAATGCAGATTAAAGGTCGAGATATTGATGAAAATTGTACTCAGTACTCAACTATGATTTTAAAAGTAACTAAGTAGATTACATGGCATAATGATTACTTAAGTACAAGTAAAAGTACAGACTTGAAAATGTACTCTTAAAAGTACAAGTACCCCAAAAAACTACATAGTTACAATAATCTGAGTATTTGTAATTCATTACTTCCACCCCTGCTTTTAAGTGAACCAGCCTGTGTTCATTCCAAGTGGCAACCTCTTGTCTGAAAAAATGAGACAATGCAGAAGCGCTAAAAAGCTGCTGTTCCTCGAGTGACCACTTGAGGCTGGCCCCAGAAGTACTGGAAGTCATGTGCACACAAAGTCAAAAAAAGCCGTTTTCAGAGCCGAAATAAGCAGATTTACAGCCTGGTACAAAAACTGTCTCCCGTCTGGATCGCTAATTTCTCCAACAGCACACAGTGTGAGGGGGGTGAATTTTTTTCTAACTCAGCTGCTTGGAGGATATCACGATAGAGAGCTTGCCAAATCAGAAGCACAGCTCAGACCACGTGACTGATGGGCGCCCAATGGCTGTGAGTTTGAGCACTCTTCACCCAATTCTAATATGCCCACAAAACGGGGCTGTGTCACTGCCTGATCTATACCTGTAACCTTGGGTTTGGGTGTTAGGGTTGGGTTAAAAGGGTCAATTAGGTTTAGTTTACTGATGTGTTGCTGATGTAAAATGGGTTGTTAAGCTGATGCGCCGACACGTTCTGTACATGCGCAGAACGGATCGGGTTGCCGTCACAGATCAAGTAACGTCAGGCTGCAGTAACAGACGGGTGACGTCACAGAGACAACGTCAATACAGTCTATGGTCCAAACCATAGACTGTATAATCAGTGGACGTAACGACGTTCAGCTCAAACTGAAGCCTCCAGCAGATGCCCCGACTGGTCTGCAGCCAATCACAGGGCTGACCCAGAGACAGAGAATTTTTCACACACACATACACACACTCACACCCACAGGCAATTTAGAGTCACCAGTTAACCTGGTGAGCATATTTTTGGACTGTGTGTGTGTGTGGGTGAAGTTTCACACATACATTCTTGGACAAAAGTATTGGCACCCTGGAATTTTTCCAGAAAATAAACACTTTTTGACTTTTATACGTTCTAACTGGCGTCAGGTGTGATTTCTATATTACCAGCACCTGTAACTCACTACAGCTGAGATTAAACAAGCATCACCTGCTTGAAAATAAATGATTTACCCACAGTTCTGAAATGGTGCCCAATTTTTTTGTTTTGTGTAAAATTGTGTCAGTTTTGGCTTTTTTTTTCATTTCTTTTTTTGTTTTTTTCCAATGCACATCAAGGAAATAAACACATTCATACCAAAAACATTTGTAATTGCAACAATTTTTGGTAAAAATTGTGTATTTTGTGAAAAAATTCCAGGGGTGCCAATACTTCCATCCATGACTGTATAAACTGGCGACTTCTTGCTGTGAAACAACAGCACTAATCATTGTACTATGCAGCCCCAAATCAAGTATTTGTTCCTGTTTTTTTGTTTTTTTTCTTCCTTTTTCCTGTACATTTTCCTTCATTGTGCTTCTTTCTCATCACACTGTAAATAGGTAATCTTAGGCCCATTAGCAAACATTGTCTGCCTGCGTCTGAAAAGAAGTTGCCAATGCCTCTGGGATGCAGCTGCCAGTAATTCCAGAGTAATCAGCAGAAAATTACTACCTCTGATGCATTAACAACTGCTATGCTGCCAGGCTGTCTATCTTTGGTCCTTTACATCCTCAGATTAGTGCTTTTTCTATTTACTTTAAGAACTGGTGGGTCAGGGCTCAGTATAGATGCTTCACTCTGCCTCAGTTTTGGGGTAGGAACCTGAAAAGAACACCCCTTTTTTCATGTGATGTACTTAAAGAGGGGGTATTATGCTTTCTCATATCTCTAAACATAAACATAATGTATCAATGTTGGATGTTTAAGGGAAACATATGCATTCAAAAATTACATTCTTCAGCACTGATAATCTAATTTTAAGTTGTGGATAACGATAAGGCATACATCTAGATATGTGACTTTTTCAAGATCACTTGGAAGGTCCCTTTGAAGAGATAGTAGCTGAATGAAGTGCTTCAGACAGGGGTTGAAATTGCCGTTTTTTATAACATCAGTGTGGAAAAAATAGGGATAAGTCTGAGCTGTGAATCATATAAAGATATTATTGGGGAGAAAAATGAGGACAGTATAATAAGTAAAACAGCACACTACTCCCTCTTTAAAATGTCAATGATTTATTATAAGAGCTTTTCCACAGGGATCCACTGACCTCCTCTTCCATTATTCTCTGCGCTCCATATGTCTAAAGACTTAAATGACATGTTGGTGCAGTAGGTTTCAATGACAGTGACGCTGAGCAGCATGTTCTTATTCTTTTCGCCTCCACAGAGTTCATAGCATGAAGCTGCAGGTCATTCATCATTATAACACCTGCATTATAACACACGCTTGGCCAAAAAAAACAGACACCACCAAAAAAAGAAGTCATACGCTCTAATATTTGGTGGGACCACCTTCAGCTTTGATTGCAGCACGCATTCGCTGTGGCATTGTTTCGATAAGCTTCTGCAATGTCACAAGATTTATTTCCATCCAGTGTTGCATTAATTTTTCACCAAGATCTTGCATTGATGATGGTAGAGTCTGACCACTGCGCAAAGCTTCTCCAGAACATCCCAAAGATTCTCAATGAGGTTAAAGTCTGGACTCTGTGGAGGCCAATCCATATGTGAAAATGATATCTCATGCTCCCTGAACCACTCTTTCACTATTTGAGCCTGATGAATCCTGGCATTGTCATCTTGGAATATGCCCGTGCCATCATGGTTGTTTAGGAAATGAGTTCCTAGTTTTAATTTTTTGGTGCTCTGCTCCTTTATCTTGAATCATATTTTGGGAATTGTAACAATACGTATTCATCTACAGTATAAATCCTGTGTACAGTACAGGCCAAAATTTTGGATTTTGAATTTTCTTATTCAATGCATTTTCTCTATTTTCATGACTATTTACATTTTAGATTCTCAAAACTATGAATGAACACATGTGGAGTTGTGTGATTTACAAAAGAAGGTGAAATAACTGAAAACATGTTTTATATTCTAGTTTCTTCAAAATAACCACCCTTTACTCTGATTACTGTTTTGTGCACTTTTGGCATTTTTCACGAGGTCGTCACCTGAAATGGTTTTCTCTTCACAGCTGAGCCTTATCAGGGTTAATTAGTGGAATTTCTGGCTTTATCAATGGGGTTGGGACCATCAGTTGTGTTGTGCAGAAGTCAGGTTAATACACAGCCAACAGCCCTATTGGACAACTGTTAAAATTCATATTATGGCAAGAACCAATCAGCTAACTAAAGAAAAACAAGTGGCCATCATTACTTTAAGAAATGAAGGTCAATCAGTCCAGAAAATCGCAAAAACTTCCATGAGAATGAGAAGATATGTCCAAACTTTTGGCCTGAACTGACAAAATCAACGTTCTTATTTCATGTATCAGTGGATATACGGGATATATTTTCTCCAGTTATGAGCCCAACATTGCTCTTAATGGCTTGTTTACCAGTTGCTCTGTTTCCTCCCCCTCCATCCACCAAGACCTTCAACTCCTCTTCTGAGATTTCTTTAGAAACATTATAGATGATATCGTCTGCCTCACCAACTGCAGATATAAAACTCTCTGAGGCTCTTTATACCCTCTGCATGTTCCCTTGTTGCTTGTTGTTTAGTTGTTTGTTCCAGGTCCATGGTCATCACTCAGGTGATACTTACACCTGCATTCATTTCCCATCTCTTCTCCTCTGAGGACTGCATGTTTCTTTTATTAAAAAAACTTGCTCACTCATGCTGACCTTTACCTATTATTTTCTTTGTAATAAGCTGAGAGCAAGGATCATTTAATGCATCACACACTCTCCTCTGTTATTTCTAGTCACACAGAACCCCAAATTATGATGTAAGTAATGATAAACTTGTTACAATCAATTGTATCAACTGTTTACACTCCTGGAAAAAAAAGTTCCCCAAAAGTAAAAGAATAAAGATAAATACAGAAGCATTAAGGACTCAATCAGCCTTCTTTTAAATGTGGTTTAAAAGAATATGTAAGCACTAAAGGAAAGGGAGAGGTGTCTAAACTTTTTCAAAGAGAGCCATGTTTGATTTTGTAGAAAAGACCAAGGACCAGCAGCTCTGACTGACACATCGATGATTTCTTTTGGTGATTTCTGTAAAACTCAGTCGCAAAGTGTGCTCAAACATCCTTGTTCCATCATCTCAGACTAATGAAATGAAAGCCCACATGTACCTCAGGTGTTTCTTTGTGCCAGATGATAAGTGGTCAGTTTTTTTTGTAGTGTTACATGCTGCTGTAAACATCAGCAAACTCTGCTTCTGACCAAAGAAAATGTTCACCATTAGGGGGCGATATGAGCAAAATTTGTCAGAATGTTTTTATGTCAGGATCAGGATCTGGATTTTAACGGGATTGTTTCTCATAATCTGACTATTTTGACCTAATAAACAACACTTTTAGCCCCAAATATATCTGATCCTACATTCTGAACTATTTTCATGCACCATTTTTTTGTCTTTTCTGCTCCATTTCATAACTTGGCTGTATGGAAATGGAGCAACTTTGGACATACCTGTGATAGATCGAGCCTGATCATGTTACTAAAACTGTAATTACCTGTCCCATAAAGTCAGTGAAGAAGAGCATGTTGCAGAGGAAGGCGGTCCATCCCAGCAGGTGACTGACGCACAGGCAGCGGTAATGTGGCGGCATGTTGATGATAGCTTTCATCATCGACCTGAATGTCATTTTCTTCTGATCCTGCAAAACAACAAAAGCAGCAGATTTCAATAAAAGTGACAAAATTGAAAAACAAGAAACTGAGAAGCTCTTAAGGCCTGATCTAAAAATGGTTGGCGTGTACAAAAACATGTGCAAACTCCTAAGCCTGCACAGAGCTGATGTAAAATCAAAGTACACCTCTCATGTGAGCAAAACAGCACAAGCTGTCATTTAGCATGTCTACCTTCATGAAAATGCAGAATACATGCATATCACCAGAACTGCAAAATTCTGGGAGGAGAAAATGCAAATGTGATCATTTGCCACTCCCACAGTGATTTATCAAACCTGAAATGGTTTGAGGAGGCTGTTTTAGCGTCTATATTTAGCACGTGTGAAGGGAAAGTGCAAACTGGAACAGCGTTGCGCACAAACGGCAATGACTCAATTCAACAAACTACAGACATCTCTGCAACCCAAGAGCTCCAAAAAACTCTTAAAAAACAGACCAAAAAATGGAGCCTTTAATATGATTTTGATTCTCTCTCTTTCCCTCCCCCTCTCACCCTTCCCTTCTCTCGCGTAATGATTAGATTAATAATTAAATTGTCGAGAAACAGCTTTAGTTTTTCGTGTTTTAGTGCTTTTACATGTAGATTATTAGACGTGTGGAGAGTCAGAGCTTTTCATCCAGTCCTTTTACTGTAAATCCAGAGATGAAGAGGAGGAGGGAGGATGAGAATGAGTTTATCTCTTTGTAGAGCTGATAGAATGTGCACATTATGATGATGTAAGCAGCAAAACAAGGTGAACCAAGTTTCCTGTTTGAAGACTTGACAATTTAAGTAAGATCACGGCACTTTTGTTACTTTTCAGGTGTTTCCCTTGCGCCGATAAAGATTACAAGGCTTAAACATCCTTTTTGAATTTCTGAGGCAATGGAAGTGGTGGTGTGCAACTATAACAGTTTCAGCGCTGATAGATGTTAATTATTATTATTAAGTCTAGGATTAAAATGTATTTCAACTAAGTCCTGAACTGTTATTTTCTATCACAAGAACACAAAGGACTGGCTGGTTTCTGCTGTGCAGCTGATATCTAGTGCACATGAGAGGGTTAGATATATGATTTTGACCGTGTCACTATTTTTTATTTCCTCCACTTAAATCTCCAACTCCAGGGCTTCAAACGTGTTTCATTTACAGCCATTCTACTCTCTCAAACTCTCCATGGAGACCGACAGTCGCACATGTTAAATCCTCATCTAAATAGGGCAGCCTGCACCTGTGATCAACTGAACATGCTATTATAGTAGATCACTTGCAACTCGCCCACTTTTAGCCCATGCAACATTTTAGTTTGCGCACGTTATTTAGCGCTTGGGATCTTGTTTGATCAGGCCCTTAGGGTCCAGCTCATGGTGCTTAAAAGCTGATGACACAGGCTACATTTATCAAACTGGTGTAGATTTATCAAACTGGCACAGATTTGGGCAGTGAATTCAACATCCACTGCACCTGCATGGTCAGATGTTGACAAATGAAGACGCTGATCCCCTAAATATTCGCAGTTGGATGGAAGAATTTATATGAAAAAAAGAGGAACTTTTCTGAGCTGAAGCTTGGCACCATAGCAACAGAGACCCAGAGAAACTAAGCGGTTATTTTGCAGCCGGAAAAGTGGCTTCAGAATGGGATAAAAAAAAGGAAATTACTGGAACAGCATTATGTGGGAGTGACAAACTGGACTCAAGCTGAGTCCTACATGTACAATTTATATATATACCTGTTGATGAGGAGAATGATTCTTTGCAATAAGCCTGTAAAATAACACGCTCAGACCTCCAGGTTGTTGCGGAGGCTCTGCACCCTGAAGCTGTCAGACTGTGGGGCGAGTGCAGCTCTGACAGGGTCAATGTCAGGTTCAGGCTCAAGCGTGGGATGAAAACAGACTACAGTACGCCTGCGCCTGATGCAGATGATGGGAGAAGATGATAATTAAGACTGCAGGCTGGTTAACCTGCACATTCATTTCACGCAGTCATTTTGTAACAGAGTGAATCACTTGTTGACAATTACAAACCATAGTGTTACATGAGGTATTTATCCCCCCAGAACTGATTGGTTGTGATCTCATTGGAATGAATGTTCTGCCTTCTTAAATGCTCAGGTTCACTCACAGTTCAGATTTACATGATAAATTGTTCGGAGTGAAACAATCATCCCCCTGTTTTCAATTACAATTGTGTTAAAAGGAAATTTCACACTCCAAAGTTTCCTCTGGTGAATCTTCAAAGTTTGTAGCTTTTCAGTCTAAGTCTACTTTAGGGCGCTGCAGCTTCCAGGGGGCGCCAAAAAATTTGCAAAAAAACGAAATTAAAACTAGTCTTTACTATTGAACTCTTAAGTTAACCCACATTGATTCAAACATAAAGCAATGCCAACCCCCCCCCCCCCCCCCCCCCCCCCCCCCCTCCTGCGGCTGATTGCTACCTGCTCAATCTCATGGGGGGAGGGGGGAAATTACCATATGTAACCTGAGGCCAAGAGAGCTGTAAACATGTCAAAATCATTGACTGTATAGTCAGAGCACATAATGACGGTCAGCTCTTACTGAAGCTTCCAACAGATGTCCCGCCCCCTCGTGTCTGGCTGCATTGTAGATCATAAAACCCACCTCCCCATACATTCCAGATATGAGTCGGGAAAACTTGAAAAAAAGGCTACACCTCGTTGAAATGTTTCTCACGTCCTTACACTAAGGTGGTATGAAGATGTTATTTGGCTGCATTGTGTTCAAGTCTTTTTTTTTTACTGAGGAGTTGGTTTTTCATTAATTATTTATATAATCAAAACCACGTGATAAGTTTTGTTTTACGATGGTGGACAGCTGCCGTTTGTGAGTATTTTTTATTGGGGATATAAGAAACCTTAGAAAAGAGAGCCAAAAGAGCCTTCAGATTAGGCTTTTGAAAGAAAAAGAAGTAAATATTTTCATTTATTTATTTTTTTACTCGGCTCCACCAGAAATTCTCGACAGCGCAGACTCTGGCTGTGGTGCAGTGGTGACAGGTGGTGCCACACTGTCCATTCTACAAACAGTCTGTGGTCAAAACAACCAAAACTCTCCCAAGAATGGAGAAGAAAAAAAGTAAAGAAGAGGAGGAAAAGCGGGATAGAGAGAGTAGGCAATGAATGGAAACATCATCTGTACTGCATCTGTTATCCAGCACAGTGCACTGTAAAGTTGACCACTAGCATCATGCCACGTCTTGCCGCGTATGCTGGCTGTCAAAATCTGCTGGTTGACATGTGACGTCATATGCTGTTAAAGAGACACTTCTGAAAAAGGTGAGCGATCTCACCAACATTGTGAAGGTAAAAATCAGTGTGTAATGTTGGAGTCTTAAAGGGAACCACGACTGTAAGGACTGATAGGCATGAATATGCTTAAATGTTTGTCTCAAACTAGAATTTGTTGTTAAAAGACATAACAAATTGGTTTTTCTTAAAAAAAAAAAAAAACAGTTTAAAACACAGTTTCTATCCTTCGGGCGCAGCCATTGTTTTACTGCCGCAATTCATTCTGGGTTGATGATTTAGATTGGTGCCGAGCATCTGGATTTAGCCGTTTACTCACTACTAGTCGCCGTAAGTCACTAGGTTTCAGGAGGGAAAAAAACATAATAAAGCCACATGTGGCTGCTTTTGGGTGCACTTTTCAGTCCAAAGGAAACAAGGAGACTGATGTCAGTCTGCACAGCTTCCCAAAAGACAAGAAAAGAAGGAAGTTGTGGGAAATGGCTTGTGGGCGTAAACAACCTCCGATGGACCTGTGGCTATGTTCTGGCCACTTCTCCCCAGAAGCATTTGCTGCATTTAGCCGGCCCATGCTGATGAAAGAGCTGACAGGTGTGGGTCATTATAAACGGAGACTAAAGCCAAATGCTGTGCCGACTATTTTCCAACACAAACCCACAAAACTTCCTCTGGAAACCACTGAAGTCCGCTCCAGGACTTATATGATCCTAATATGAGATCGAGCCCGGTGCAACCATATGACGTCACTACCCAGACGTTATTACGGCTTAAACAACAATGGTGGTCTCCAGGTGAAAATATTTTTTCAAATTTTATACAAACTAAGATATTTTGAGAGATTTTATTATCGTTCTTATGTAGCTGGTAAAAACACTGATCATTTAGGAACATGACGTTCTGGTAGCCAGGGTAACTTTTAAGTTCTTTGCTGAAAACCTTATGTCTGAACAAAGAACTCAAAACTACAGAACAGTCTATTTAAGAGTAGGAACCATCAGGGTGAGAGGTCAATCTGACAGACAGCAGGAGAGAGTGCACGCTCAGCAGTTCTCGTCACAAGAAAATGGATAATAAGAAGAGTGGTGCTGAAAGGCGAGGATTAAAAAAAGTAAAGCATTACAGTCTGGCGCAGTCAGGTGCCAAACTCAGCAACATGTGATACAGAGCCACTCTGGCCCTTCATTGTCGTGTAAATATATGTTTGAATTGTTTGGTATTGTAGAGGCACATACATGCTGCGGTAATTGTATTTTAATCATTGTAATCTTGTGTGTCCATAATTCTTTTCAGGATGAAATAAAGGGGTTTAAAAAGAGACGGCAATGTCAAACAGATGTATGCGCTTTAAGCAGTTTTAATTATGCGGTCATATTTCCTTCGTCTGTTTTCAAGCAAATGGTTGACAAACACTATGTATCTATTTATTTTTCCCATTGTATTTAATGCCATTTAGTGTTTGCACTTCTGTATTTTACTGTTCCATTGCTTAGCTTTTCTTGCTTTTGTATATTCTAGATTTTTTAACTTGTGTCTTCTCCATTCTCTGGTGGGATTAGGATATGGGAAGTTCACTCTCTGAACTGTAGCTGCATTTTGTGGTTTCACTCCTCTTCAAGAATATGGTGAATTTTTTCTGAAATCTTTTTCAGCTTATTTGTAGTTTATTTCTTTTTATATATATTCCTTTATTGAAGAAGAGCAAACAGTCTACAGCAGAGTGAATCATGTATACTAGGCAAAACAGGCTTGTATTTAGCTCTTCAAAGTTTTTTTTTAAAAGCATCTTAACAGAACAGGACAAAGGAAGATATCAGTTTAAAGGTGTGAATGGAGGAAATAATGGAAAATAAAGTCAAGAGCAAACCAAAATGAAAAGGAAAAGAACCAAATATTTTTTTCCATTGAAATATAAAATACACTTCAGGTTTCATACATAATCTACTCACCTGAACATTAGTCTTTGAACCTCTTTTTGTCTGTCCGATAAAGCACGGACATAATGGAACTAAGAAAGTAATTTCTGAAGAGGTTACGAAAGCAGAATTCTGAAGATGTTGAATGAATGAAGTTACGTCTGAAAACAGTTGTACACTTTGTGCAAAAGCTTCTGCTGAACTTCTGAATGCTTAAGGATCTTGTCATGAACTCTTCGATGAAAGGAAATGAATAGATGAATAGATGAATAAATCAACTGAAAGGTACGAAGAGCTGAACACATGGATGAAAAGAGATCAATGAAAAAAAAAATGAATTGAATGAGGAAAGAAAGAGGTTTGATCTTGAAAGTGATGTCAAAGTGCGATATTTTATGTGCTATGTGTGTGTGTTTGATCACATATGCCTGTCAGCTGTGGCCCATCTGAAGCTAGATGTTGCCATGGTGATCATAGCTTTCCAACTTCCATCCAAATATTGGTTTGTACTGTTGATTCCAAAGAGATTTACATAAAAATAATTGTCCAGAACTGCTGCATTTGTGCCAAAACTATGGGAGCTATCGGACAAATGATTAGACTACGAGCGTTCCAAGACTCTGAAGAAATGGTCAATGCCAATTTTGTGTCTGTAGATCCAGAAAAGTGGCCAGAACAGAGAGTTAAAAGAGTGTGATCCTTTACTGATCTCTGAGAAAGTCCCTCCAGATTTAGTGTTTGAGTCAGTGGGGGCAGTTACATGAGTTTGCCTGACGGTTGGCCTTTTTCTGACGAATTCCTCTATCCTTTGGCTTTAAAAAAAACACTTTGACAGAAGCAGAACAGAATTACCTCTGTTTTGATGCCTTATTTATTGGTAAAGTGAAATCTATGACTGTGGTGGCAGTTTTTCCAGAGAGTGTCCAGGATATGTCTCCCTCTCTGACCAGTTTTAAGTTTAAATCTCCCACTTTGAGCTCCAACATCCCATCCAACACACACTAATGGAAAAACGGCTTGAAGGGCTGAAAAACATCATGGCCTTCGAAGGCTCACTGTGAAAAACTATGAACGCCAGAAGCATCTCAAACACAAAGAAGAAGGCAAAAGAGTTGGCTGAACATTTTGAAGGTTGAATGTATTACAATGTGAGAAGTGTTTGAATGAGGTTGAATAATGTCCTGAAGTGAACTTTGGAAAGTTTCCCAATCAACTTCAATGGGACCAAAATCCTGAAAAAAGTTCAATATCTCTTCAAGTTGTAGTGAGAAAGGCATGAAAATTTGTGACGCTGTTATCTTGAATAAGCTCAATGTTTTGAAGTTTAAATGGTTTGAATTAGTGGAAATTTGCATTAGAAAAAGCAAATTCAAAAAGAAGGGAAATTGTGGAAGAACATAACAGATTTACTTTGCTGCACCTCAACGAAAGACTTAAAACTTGCAAACACAAGTTGAGACCTGGCGTTTGATGTAAGCTTGTTCCCCACCCACATCTGATTGACAGTTGGTGATTATCAGACTTAAAGAAGATGATTGTTTGGCAGCTTGAAGCCAAATCAAATACAGCTGATTGTAACCCTACTGTAGATGGAGGGAGGGAAAATAAAAACACTGTGGGAGGGGCTCAATCAATCAGAAACATCCTTGCAGACCACACCTCAATAACAGTGATGACAAGTAATGAAGTAAAAATACTTTGTTACTGTACATAAGTCAAATTTTAAGGTACTTTGTACATTGAGAAGTATTTATTTTTCTGACAACTTTTTACTTTTTTACATTTTTAATACAAATATCAGTACTTTCTACTCCTTATATTTTCCCAAATTATTATTATCATTATTATTACAATTATTATCATTTTTGGCTCTATGATGTAAACTGTCAATGGTTTCCAGGTACCACTAAATTTTTGGAAGACGCGCATGACATGGCTGCCTGCCCACCAGTCAATCAAAATAGTCAGAGCACCTGCAGGCTGCAGCCAGAAAAAGAAAACAAAATGAAAAGCAGAGAGGACCGTGAAGGAGAAGAGATTACTGCGACACAGTTGGAGGACCAGCCACTCGAGCGCCCTTGGCCTTATTTGAAAGAAATGTATGGATTTGTCCGCTCCAAGGGTAATTCCCGCTGCGTCTTATACAAACCTGAAGTCCACAAAGTGTTGGCATTCAAAAACTCTCCGTGAAACCTCAGAAAACACATACAGGTTAGGTCTATGAGCATTATTTGTAACACTACAGTTTAGAATCCAGGTCCATCATCTGAGTGTTTATAAGTCAATGTTCATACAACATTCATGAAATGGTTTCTAGCTTTGCAGTGAAGTGTGCAATAGAAATACTTTTTACTTTTCATAACACTTTTGAGTACATTTCAGGGCCTGTACTTTTTACTTCTACTTGGGTAGATATGTGGATCAGTACTTTCATGTTTACCAGTCATTTTTTACACAGGTAAAGAACTGGTTTTTTTTTTGCCATCTCTGCTCAATAATCCCAGAGCCTTTGGAAAGCACTGCTTACCAGGCAGGGGTAGATAAGAGCTTCATTTAGACATTGGTTCCTACATTGACAAGTGCCCTTTGTGTAGAAATAAATTTGGAGGAGGAGTAATTAGGAGGTCCAGTGTGGTGAGGCCAGCACACAAACATATATTTTTGTACACTCTATTTTTGTTTCCGCACTATTACATCCACAGCTTTAGCAGAGGATGAAATAAAATCCTGAAGGAAGTTAAGTAACTGAAGAGGTTTTGATGTTTAATGTCAAGCCTTTAATCAAAGAAAATAATTAACATCTATCAGCTTCCACTGTCACTGATGAGGGGGATGCTTCAGATTTAATTAGGTGATACAATAATCAGGCACAGACTGGTATATCTAAAACTCGTTTGTCTACTTCAGATCAGGTAGTAAAATTAGGGTAATTGATTTTGTTTGTGTCTATAAATTGTGAATTTTATCTTTTCTGAATCCCAATTTATTTTTTCTTTATGTTTCATACCCCGATGTGATACCAATAAGTAAAAAAAAA
This sequence comes from Thalassoma bifasciatum, assembly GCA_008086565.1. Taxonomy (NCBI): domain Eukaryota; kingdom Metazoa; phylum Chordata; class Actinopteri; order Labriformes; family Labridae; genus Thalassoma; species Thalassoma bifasciatum. The sequence goes on along the minus strand of RPOG01000663.1, from coordinate 112,059 downwards.
AAAAATCAAATCCAACCTACAAAGAAAGGATCCCATAATGAATCACTGAACTTGTCTCTCGTGATCTTTGGAGAAACTTAAAAGTTAACAAACAAAGTTTCCCTGTTAGTCATATCTAAATTCCACGTGTTGAGCACATACCATGAGAAATTATTCAAATCTTCCACCCTTTGGTTGTTTCTTATCTCACTTAGTTCCAGATCAGTCAAAAGGTCAATTTTTTTCTTCTAGAGGTTACTCCAAGCAGCAGTAGGGAGTTTGACAAACTACTTAAAGCTCTGCAACCATCACTATCAATGTGCACAAATTATTCTCTGTTATCCCTCTGTTTATAATAATATTTCACTGACTCTCAGTTTAGAGGTTTGCAACAGAACTGGCATGAAGACAAGTGAACTTGTCAAAATATTTTACTGAAGCTCTTCTTTAATGCAATTTTAATTTTGGCAGATATTTAAGTTCTCGTCATATTCTACCTTTACAGTTTTATTCTATTTTCACTTTTACTTTTCAACAACATGTTAACTCTTTATATTCATTTTTGTTGTAGTCCAGAGATTCGTGTTAAAGTTGTAACAAATCTGTTAAAATCTGCAACATTCCCCCCTCTAACACTTTGTCTTATCTATTTTTTTTACATAGTAACTGATCCTGGACTCTCTTCCCAATATAAAACTGCTTTTCTGTCTCTGCTGATATAACATGTAACAAAAGGTCATTACACCAGTGATTCCCAACCTGTGGGCTGTGGCCCTCTGATGGGCCGTGAAGGTATCGCAAGTCGGCCGCCAAACCATTTCCAAATATTATCATTTTTGTGGGGTGTTATTTCTTAAAGATACAGATGTACACAGCAATGTTTAAAGTGTTACAGCTTGGTCACATTTTTAAGAAAGGACTTTTTGTATTATGTATAAAAAGTCCTTGAAGAAGGCATGTTAGAGCCCCATGTGTAACAATGAGCTGGAATGTAGTAAAAAAAAAAAAAAAGTTACAAAACCTTAAACGCAATAACTTGTCAAAAATGTATCAAAAGTGCTTAACCTAAAATGTGATGGAATATAAAAAAGTAGTAAAACCCAAAATGTAGCAACTGACCCAAAATGTAACAAGTTGTTATATTTTGGGCAAAAGAAAGTTATCAAGTTTTAATACCAGCATTTGTTATACTATTGAACAGTTGTTACATATTGGGTTTTATTACAGTTTTTTGTTTTAATGACATTTCAGGCTTAGTGCTTTTGTCACATCGTTAACCAGTTACTACATTTTGGGTCATTCTTGCACTGTTGTTGTGACATTTCAGGCCTTTGTTAGGAATTTGGCTCTAACAAAGCATTTTACAGCCTCCATATTTATGGGGTTGGAGTCAGACCACAAACATTTGTGAGATGTAAAAGTGGACCCTGAGTTGGAAAAAGGTTGAGAACCACTGCATTACACACAGATTAGAGCTAACTGAGCTAACTCAGTGAGCTAGTTACAGGTATGTCATTTGACAGACTGCAATATGGGAAAGTTCATGGATGAACCCTCTGATGCATGCATTATGAAAGTCAGTGTCAGGATTTTTCCCTTGAGTGTTTTTATTTGTCTTAAGGCATGAAAAAAAAGTTATCCATTTTTTCCTCAGATATTTTTAACTGAGCATTCAACATAAAACAGTGTGAACCTAATGTAAATATAACTCTTTTTTCGTTTGACTTCTTTTCTTTCTATTCTTTTTGTAAATTTCATGAATGATCTTTTTTTAATGCTTTGTGAAACATTTTAACTCTCTTTTTCATCCATTCTAACATCGAATAATTTATAGTTTATAAGCTTTTTCACCCTCAACATTTTTTTAGGCTCTAAGAAGAATAAAAATATCCTGACATGGGCCAATATGAATTTCCACCACATGAACCATTGATTTTAGGAGTAAATAACTTTTAAATAGGTGTTCATTGTAGTGACCATTATATTATTATTAACTCATCAGTGTTTGTTAATGAAAAAAAACATATTTAAACAAGCACTGATCACCATCATTTTCATAAATGTAATAAATACTACATTAAGTCTCTAAGCCCTAAATACAAAACTCTTTTCTGTCCACATCCTCGCTAGAGACAGCTCGATGTAAAAGTTTTTTTTCAAGTCAACAACACAGAAAAACCTGTATTGTTGACTCAGTCATAACCCTAAGTTTCTCCTAAGAGTAAGCAGGATAGTTGTTTATGTAACATAATGAATTTCTACTTTGACCTTTGTATTCTATGAGTTTGACACCCTGTATAGGCAAGCATCCTCAGAAAACACGTTGTTGTACCTTGTTTGGCTGTTTGGCGCTGGAGGTCACAGAGTTGGCCTCACCAAGTGCAGAAAACGATCTGGGCCTGTGATCAGGGATGGATGTTGGCAGAGAGACAGGCTCTTTAGTCAGCGAGCCGTACACGTTACTGTGGGAGCCCAGCAAACGGAGGGCACTGGGAGGTGAGAGGTCAGAGGCAGATGGAGCTTTGCCCAGAGGTATCTCAGGAATACTGAAGAGGTGCACGGTGAGGAAAATACCCCAAGTCAGCGCTGAGAAGAAGTAGATGACTTGATACTCAGAGCCCAGCAGTTTGCCAATTAGCGAGTGACCCCAATCCATCGCTCCCACCAGGTAACCGAAGGCTCCACCGAGACCTGAAAGAGAGGAGTGAAAGAGAGACAGCTGATTGAATACGGCAGAGGAGGATGTGGTGAAACCGTCAATGACAGCATTTGTGTCCACTCCAACATTTGGAGCAACTACTTTTATAATGCCATTTAACACAAGTGGAGATGAGGACTACTTATCAGAGATGACTCATGCATAATTTATTCTCTCCACATAGAACTCCTTTATTCGACACAGCACTACTGGGAAAATTACTGCACAGCTTATTTATTTGCTATTTACTTCCTTTACTTGTCTCCAGGAAATCATCACCACAGATAAGATACAGAAATGATCACAAAATGCTGAACACTGCTGGAGCAGGGGAAAGATGATCATCTGTCATTATATTCGACTGGTGAGACCTATTTGTTGACTCTTTTCAAAAGCTGTAGAAAAACACTCCTAAGAACATCTCCTGAGTCAGTTTCCAGGCAGCAGAAGTCAACTTTCAGGCAAACATGAAATCTGCTTGCACGGCGTGTGCTTCAGAGCTGGAGTATGTCATACTTCTCAGAAGTTTTCATTAACACCGTCCCTCTTCATTACTCAAAGTAGATACTTAAATGCTGTGACCTGACCGCATCAAAGAGGTGAGACACCCTCATCTGACAAACACCTTAAGCAGCACATACTAGTCTTTCTTCATATTGCTGTCGTACATGTACTTCAGGTGAGTGGGGGTAAAAATAAACTGTGAACAAGTGGTGTTGACATGTAATCATCTCTCTTTGTTTTTTTTCCATAAGAGCTCAGCTCTGATGTTAACATAGGTCACCTCAGACTTCATGTTCCAGAGAGTTGAATGAAACCTTACCCGTAAAGCCTTTCATCGAGTCTATTGTGTTGTAAAGATGGTAAATGGTCAATGGACCAGCACTTATAAACCACTTAGGCCCCATTTACGTGACAACATCTCAGAGCATTTCACTCAAAAATGCAAAAAACGCAGTGAAAAAAAAAACTTGCGTTTATATGGAAATGCTCAGGGACTTAAAATGCTGCAGTATGCATGTCAGGCCTGTAGATGGCGATATGACTAGGAGCTGTATACACGACAAAGGTTCAGAGGCTAAAGAAGAGGTGAGCTGAGCATCTGGAGTTTGTATCACAAACTTTTCCTCTGATTGCAGAAATAGTGCAAAGGATGCACAATTTGTTAAAAAGTGCATTCGCAGCACAAGAATGAAACAGTAGGTTGCTATTGCTGCTGCTGTTGTTGTTGTTGTTCAGTTTGCGAATGGCACAGTGGAGGTTTAATGTGCACACCCAAAGTTTCCACTGAAAACGCTGGCTTGCTGTTACAAAGCAACAGTGGAAACAGCATTTCAGAGAAATCCCACTCTGTAGGTCGTTTTCAAAAGTTTGCATTTTAGGTCGACTGAAATGCCGTTTCCGTGTAAACAGGAGGCTGACACACAATAATACTTTTGCTGTTCACCCTAAAACTGTTGTCAAGTGAACGGGGCCTTACAGTCTCCCTGACCACTCAAAGCACCTTTATACTCCTGATCTCTTTCACCCACACCACATTTACACACTGATGGCAGTCTGCTGTAGTAGGTAACCACCAGTTTTAACACATTCATATGCTGACATTCATACACTGACCATCAGTGTCTCAATTAAGGACATGTGGCTGAGATTGAATGCTCAAGCTTTGACTTAGAGACTGTCACTATGTTTGCATACATGCAGTGGATCAATTAAGGTCTTTGCTTGATCTTAAAGTAAATCACAGCAGGGGGATCTAGTCCTGTCAGTGTATACATGCAAAAAAGAGAATCTGGCTGAGATGTATTATTGCACTTCTATAGGTGGTGCCATGATCTTCTTTGATAAGTAAAACTGCATGCATACTGAGATGGATGCAGCTGTAGCAGCGCAGCGACCTTATTTATCATGGTCATCTTATTCATCTCTTGGGTGAAATTGGCTCACGTTCAACACCAAGGCATATCGAGACCCACATGCTGGACTCAACCATAGTCTGATAGCAATCATATTACCACGATGAGCCAAACAAGCTGTGCTCAGACTGTTATTGGTCTGTTTAAGCTCATAGATTTCTAAAATCTGCATGTAATTCAATTCAATTCTATTCTATTTTAAAAAAAACTTTGTTTATCCCCCAAGGCAGGAGTCTGTGGCTCTGGAGTCTCATGCAGCTTTTGGCTCTTTTTTTGTGAAATGAAGGATTTTTATTTTTCTTATAGAGGATATTGATGATTAACATCCCTGACATTAACTAAAAATGTGGACATTTTAACATAAATTTAACCTTGGAACTAATCACATCTTACAATTGAGCACACCACCTCTCTACTTCACCTTCTACAAAATTAACAGCCAACTGACGTTCCTTGCACCTGTGGTGAACCTCAACTTTTGTATCCCGGGTAAGAAAACTAAATCAACAAAAAGACAAATCTGGAGGAAAATAGATAATTTAACTCTGCTTTTGTAGATTCATTCAACTGCCATCATGCCAGCCTAGTGAACACGCTTCACATGTGGCAAGAAATTAGTAAACAATAAAAAATGATGAGTTGACCAACATTACCAATACGTTATCAAATTCATGTATCCTTTTTGTCGTTCTACTATTTCATACATTCAAAAAACACTTCTTAGAAGTATTAGTAGTAAGAATTATTCCATATATTTCAACTATGTGTAGAATTTTATCCACGGTAATGTCTTAATTGTGATGTTAAAGTTGATTTTGTGGCTCTGGAATGACTTTAATCCATGTGAGATAAGGTAAAATGGCTCTTTTGATAGTAAAGGTTGCAGACCCCTGCCTTATGGGTAACTGAAGGCACATAGAGAAATCAATATTGTTATCAATGGACAAAGATGGGAAACAAACAGTACAGAGTTAAGTTTTGCACTTTAAGTTTAAGTCTTTATCTTCAAAAGCTAAAATACAAAAAATTGTAAAATATGTAATGGTAAAAAAAGGCCTTGAGTGCATATGCAGGTGGGTGCAGCTGTAGCTCTTCATGTTCCTTACATAGTATGCATATAAACTTAATGAATGACTACCATTGAGCCTCAGTCTCCCACAAGATCCTTTATTCAAACCTACAGACCTTTTCTTACAGACATCGAATAATGTGTGTTTGATGTATCATATTATGTATCATCATGTCATGCCGTGTTCACATTAATGCTTTGCTGCTGCTGCTGCTGTGTCGATTAAGAACATGTTGATGCAGGTGCATGAGAAGTCATTTAATAATGCTTTAAAAAAATATTAACCAAGAATTTTCAACCCATGACTCCAAAGTAGCAATGCCCTCATCCTCAGTGATTAATAGGCCATTCAAGAAGAGATAAAAACCAACAAACAAAACCTTAATTTACCTAATTAAGCTAATCAGTAGAACATTAAAAATCTATGCTTGCATGTTGCTGTGTTCCTGGTGCATAGAACTAGGGGGTCTTCAATAAAGAACTACAGTATATTATACAAATTACCTTCTATTTTTTTAATTTGAACAACAATGGATGAAATACACAATTTTCAAAAGTTTTGGGCTTGGAAGATATTTTGTGACCCTTCTTTAAGAAATTTTAAATCTCACTTCAGAAACCAATGCCCCTAGGTGGGCTGTAAGTCCAGGTGATGAAGGCACAAAAAGTGAGAAAAGTTCAATAAAGCAGCTTGTTTTCATTTACTTAACAGCTTAATCTGACAAATCAGTGCAGTGATTTATTGCTAGTCGGATTGTGGATAACAGCAGAGTGTAATTATTTCTTTCAAACAGTGAGAAATGATGAAAAAACAACTAGATTAAAAAAGTGTGGCCAATGATGCCAAAGTTTAACCTGAAGTATGAGGCACATTTCAGCCTAGGGCATACCATTATGACTAGTCACATGACCTTTGCTGATTACGCTTCCTTTAGTCTTCTACAGAAGGTCATAAGGTGAAGTCATGACCACCACGCTGTCTGCTGTGTCTGTAGTGATACAATATTATCTTTTAAGTCCTATTTTTGGTTCAAGGACCCCCTCTCTTTTTTTCCTGTGACTCATTTTTGTTTTAATGTACTAATTCTCCAGTGGAATAACTTTGAGCTTATTATTGATGCAGAGTACAACAGACTTTTCATGTGACTCACTTTGGATTTTAAAAAAAAGAAAGAAACAGACAGATTAGGAAAATGAGACTGAGGTTAAAATCAGTGAGGGGGAATTTGAATCTGTAAAAGAATTCTAAGTGTCACAGTTCACAGGTTTAAAATAGTTATCTCAGAAGTCTGAGTTCGCTTGTTGTCATAGAAATTTTAAATCTGATGTTTCAAATGAAAAACAAGATTTAAAACTTTCACATCTCACATCAGGCTAGAAGAACTAATGCTTGTGTAAGCATGTTAGTTAAGCAAAATACATCAAATATTTAAAGTTTAGCGCAAAAAGTAAAAGACAGGTGACCCTAGACTGTTTAATATATGTGCGTAGTGTTTGTGACATCACCTGTTAAAATGTGGGTGTTACATTGAAAAAAACTCAACCTAGCTTTGTTACAGTCAGCCGTACCCTTATTTATTACTCAACCCCCCATGTTAAGTGTGTGCCTTTAAAAAATGAGCCCTCCAGAATGGAAATTTTGTTTTGAACCAGGTTATAAAGATGTTTATTTCTGCCTTGGGGATCAGATTTTTTGAATTGGTGTGTAAGTGGCTTCTGTTCTGTCCAGCTAGCCTCTGGTGGACACTCAATGAATGGCAGTTTTGAACACTCCTGCATACACTTCAGACTTAAGCCCTGAGTTTGCCAATTGCAGCTGACATCAATTATTTTTCAAATAAACATAAATTGACTGGCCAAAGTTTTTTCCTGTAGACTGTGCCAGGAAAAAAAGTAAACACAAAACACCTTGAGATTCATCCTCTGGGAACCAAAGGGTCACCATACTAGCTTGACGTATGGCATTTATGCTAAGTGGATATTGCTTAATACAAAGGGACTTTGTGGTGCATCACTGGGGAGCCATGAATATGTAAACATGGAGCAAAGGGCTTGATTTCAGAGCCAAAAGGTACAGAGACCCAATGAAATTATCTGATGTTGACTATTTACTATATTTAGTGTGTTACAGTAGTGTACTGGCATGCTTACATTGCCACTTTTGCCAAAACTAAAGAGAAGTATAATTATTTTTTCACTAAAAAAGAAAAAAATAAGTTGGTACAACAAAAAAGGTTAAGTTTCATCCCTCAGGAATTGAAAATTATTGTGTATTAACACTTGACTGATTGAAAAAGTCAAAGTTTCAACCTGTAGACAATGTTCAGTACAAAAAAAACAAATCACTCTCAGTGGGTCGAGTTTTAGGCCAACAAAAGAGTCACAAATTTTACAGAGTAACCCACAACAACTCGAGCTCCTCCCTCCCCAAACCTCACATACCAGCAGTGGCAGCGGCGTCTAAGGAGTCATGTGCCTGGCCTCTGTCTCTCTCAGCCCAGACCCATGACTGCAGCGCATGACTAGCTCAGGGCTGGATTACAGCCTGACCAGCATGCTCACACCACCCGGTGCCTGCTGACAGCTGAGCACACCACTGACGCTCACACCAAAAACCCCATCATCCTACACTGCTGTATGACTACTTACTGCTTGAGCTGGTTTGTTCTCTAAAAACTTAAATTTAGTTTAAAGGTAGCGTTTAGTAGTTCAAACTTCAGCTGAGCATCTGTAAAGTTCACTTCATTAACTGATAAAATGAGCAAGGATATTTTCTATAGACTAATTTTATTATGATAAGACAAGTTATTAACTATTATTATTAAGGATAGGTATTGTAGATTGAAGAAAACAGTCCTCAAGCCCTAAGGGTACAAAAAAAGGTTTTGAGCTGTAAAATTATTCTCTCACGCCTTTAAAAACAGTCCTTGAAAACACACTAGACCACAGTCACACACTTTCTGAATGGCAGGAAGGAACAATACAGAAATGGGTTTAATCAGAAAAGCAGTGCACAAACTGAAAAAAAGCAGTTTGTTGGATCCAGACGTCCTGTCATTTTGTCAAAAAGAGGCAGGTTGACCTTTATGTGTGCAGTTATCTGTGCATGCGTACATTCTCTGGACGCCCACGCTTCCTCTCACAGTCTGAAAACATGCTCATGATTCTAAATTGCTGGAAGGTGTGAGTGTGCGTGAAAGGTTGTCTGTCTCTCTGTGTTTGCTCTGTGGTTCCCCAGTTTTTGCCCAAAGACAGCTAGGATAGATTCCAGCCAACCGCGATCCTGAACAGGATAAACGTTGAAAAAAAATATATTTAAACACACTCACTATTTAGAGCTAGCAAATTAGGAAAGTTGCTAACTGTGCTAGCTACCACTGTCTGCTGTCTAGTTTGAGTCAGCTAAGATAGTATCTAACTGTGCCTGTTGTTCGGAGTAGCAAGACTAGCATTGCTGCTAACTGTGACTGTCTGAGGTTTAGTTAGTATGCTAATGTATTTACTAACTTTCATTCTCTGCTGTTAAAAGCAAGCCAGCTAATGTAGTTAGCCTGGTGTCTGTACACTGTTTCACATGGGTCAACTAAGATGTTGCTAACTAGGAATATTCACTTTTCTGAGTCAACCAACAATGAGAGATGCTAACTGTCTCTCTCTGCTATTAGAAACAAACTGGCTCATATTGCAATGAACTGTGACTACATATTGTTTTGTTGAACAAGCTGACACAGTTGCTAACTGTCAATGTCTTAGACACTGTTTCCTGTGAGCCAACTTTTTTGCTAAGTCTGACTGTTTTAAGCTAGCCAACCATTAACTGCTAACTGTGCTTGTTGTTTAGCACACCCTGGCTAGTGTTGCTGCGAACTGTGACTGTTTGAAATTTACAGTAGTTTTAGCCAGCTAATGTAGTTGTCAGCTGTCATTCTCTCCTGTTTGGAGCAAATTGGCCAATACAGTTGCTAACGGTAAACTCTGCTGTTAAAAAAAAATGGCTAATTAGGTTGTTAACTGTTAGTGGGGTTGTTGAGTGCTAGGCACGTGGTGCTCATCATAATTTGAAGCTTTTTTGTCAAATAGGCTAAATCAACTCCATCATGTTGATTTATGTAAGTCCAAAAAACAATTTAACCTAAGCTAGCTTCACAGTTGACTCCTAATTCTCTGTGGCTTTTTGACTGTGACCAAAACCCCTTTCACAAGCCCACACAGTCATTTGATTCAGTGTTGAAACACAAATATTTAATAAAGCAGCTTTTAGTTAAGGAGCTGATAGGCATGATATTCATAATAGAACTAATTCTTTGTGCTCCTGTTATATTACTGAAAAAAAAAAGTTTCTTACACTTTATTTGTATGCATTGCTGAATAAGTAAAAAAAAAATTAACAAAACCCTGATTGTGACAGTCTGTCACAAGTTGTGCACAGTTATGCTTTCATTTCACCTCCTGGCTTTTTCTAGTGCAAATGCTGTGCAGCCAGTGTGGGCACGTACTCAGAGAGGCAGACAGTAATTGAGGTAAATAGAGATGAATGTGTCATTTAAAGCTGTTATTGGTTATGAAATAGGCTCAGTCAATTGAATACTGATGTCCTCTAGAAACTCCTCTCATATAAAACCAGACCTTAAGCAGATAATGGGCCATTTCTATGTAGTGATGTAACGAGACTAATGGTCCATTTTTCTCTGATGATGCTAGCTGTATAAAAACTGTGACTGCTGTGACAAAGCAGGTCGACACCTGGAGCCATTTTCTAACATCCCTTTGTTGTAGAGCATTTGATAAGAATGTGTGTGACACATAAATCCCGCATTATGTCAAAGAAAAAGTCACTCTGGCTTCTGCAAAACTTAGGAACAAAAGTATTAGTCTGGTGTGTGCTAGTTTATTTTTGGTTCATTTTGCTAAAGAACTTTTCCTCTAACCAGAAGGGAGCAAATTTGGTGGTTCAAGGTTGCAGATTTCATATGATCCACAACAATAGATAAAGAAAAACAGAATAATGCTGTGACCATAACAGGCAACATGGTCCTGTATGAGTATTTCTCTGTAAAAACACTCCATATGCCATGTCATACCAATGTCTGAACAGGAACATGGAGACATTGCACAAAGGTTTAGTTCTCCTCTCAGGGTCAAAACACTAGTCAACCTCGGAAAGAAGCTGTCGCGCCTGTTGAAAGTTGCACTACCAAAGAACTCGAAGTGACAGAAAATCGATCTTGCTACCTGCTGGAAATACAGAAAGAGTGTGTGTGTGTAGGTATTGACGTGTGTACATGTGTGCTACACACCTGTGAGCAGAGCGTGATAATGCAGGCCTCTTTCTTTGTCCTGATATGAACAAACGTCGAACAAGTAAGCCTTGATTGGCCCGTCGATGAAATCAGCGGCGAAGTCGAACAGCACGACACCAAACATCACCACCACAATGGCCCAGACGCTCTTCAATGACTTATCAGTGACTATTGCTGGAAAAAAAGAGAAAAACATCTTAAAATGATGAAGCATAGCATCCAATTTAGGCTTGAAGTGTGAAATTATCTGTTTTAATGATGGAGTTGGAATTGCAAGGAAACAAAATGATTGAAACCAAGGAACCAATGATGTCTGATGGAAAAATTATATTATAAAACCTGCAAGAATATATTTACCAATTATTCAAACAAAAGACCTGTTGTGGAGATGAGAGAAATCTAATAAAGGAACATTTGATCTGTTGTTTATAAGCCATATACTGCCTGGCCGAAAAAAGGTCACACACTCTAATATTTGGTTGGACCTCCTTTAGCTTTAATCACTGCGTGCATCCATGTGACATTGTTTCAGTAAGCTTCTGCAATGTCACAAGATTTATTTCCATCCAGTGTTGCTTTAATTTTTCACCAAGATCTCGTTTTGATGATGGTAGAGTCTGACCACTGCACAAAATCTTCTCCAGAACATCCTTTAGATTCTCAATGGGGTTAAGGTCTGGACTCTGTGGTGGTCAATCCATGTGTGAAAAAGTTGTATCATGCTCCCTGAACCACTCTTTTACTATAGAGCCCAATGGATTCTGGCATTGTCATCTTGGAATATGCCTGTGCCACTAGAGAAGAAAAAAATCCATTGATGGAATAACCTGGTCATTTAGTAAATTCAGGTAGTCAGCTGACCTCATTCTTTGAGCACATACTGTTGCTGAACCCAGACCTGACCAACTGCAGCAACCCCAGATCATAGCACTGCCCCACAGGCTTGTGCAGTAGGCACTAGGCATGATGGGGGTATCACCTCACCTGCCTCTCTTCTTACCCTGATGCGCCCATCACTCTGGAACAGGATAAATCTGGACTCATCGGACCACATGACCTTCTTCCATTCCTCCAGAGTCCAATCTTTATGCTTCCTAGCAAACTGAAGCCTTTTTTTCTGGTTAGCCTCACTGATTAGTGGTTTTCTTAAGGCTACACAGCTGTTCAATCCCAATCCCTTGAGTTTTCTTTGTATTGTGCGTGTGGAGATGCTCTAACTTTCACAAGTAAATATACTCCCAAGTTCCAGTATTGTTTTTCCTCAATTTTGTAAGGCCAAATGTTTATGTGATGGCCAATCACAATCATTAAGGGTTTTTTTCCAACCACATTTCTTCCTGGAAGACAATAGGTCCCCACCATTCTTCCAGTTGTTGATAGTGCGTTGGACAGTTCTTAACCCAATTTTGTGGTTACTGCAGTCACCTTCGATGATTTCTCTGCTTGGTGCCAATGATTTGACCCTAACTAGACTAACATGTTTTCTACAACCACAGGATGTGTCTTTCTCCATGGTTGTTAAAGAAATGAGAGGTTACTCATTGAATCAGCTGGGGTTAAATAACTTGTTCTTGCAGCAACTCTTTTTTTGTTTGGCCAGGCAGTGCATACATGTAGAACAAAGGAAAATTCTTATGGTAGTCAACGTGAGGCTGTTGTACTAAGTTCTGCTCCAACAATGCAAACATTATGTCACACAACGCCTGCAGCATTTCCTACACCCCTGAGAAACGTGGAAAGGTAATCAGCTTACTCTGCCTTTGCCAAGAGAAAGAAATATTTTACAATTCATATGATGATTATGGCAAAGCCTGAGGCTTCTTAATTATAAACTCAAGCAACAATTACAGCATTCAATACGGAAAAAGTAAGTTTTCAGAGTAAATTAAAGTGTGGTGGTTTAAAGCTACATTGTTTGAAGCTTTTGGTGCTCTTCCCAGGTGACTATCTCAGTCATTCTCACAGCCAATAAAGTGAATTGAGGACATATTTCAAGCTCAGTTATTAAAAAGCTTGGAGCAAAATGTGATGAGTATAGAGAAAGTAGTTCCCAACTGTTTTTGGTAGATAACACAGCTGCTTCGTAAAACATAGCAAGGTCCCTTAATGAGTTTTTCTTACTTGTCTTATCTTTTTAAAGGTCACATTCTTTCATAAAATCAGAGGTTTTCTCCATCAAACTGAATATGCAACAAGGTTTTTACACTCCTTCCTCACTCCCTGTTGGTGCCAGTGGGCATCGGATCAAGGCTACCTTAAAAAGTCACACAATAAATGTGAGTCACAAGTTAATAGCGTGAGCGTAAGAGCCTCTCAGAACTGCATGCCAACACATTAGCCGAGATAAATCTTTTTAAATCTGAGCTGAGCCGGCCAATATGGTTAAAGTTAGAAACACAGAGTGAATAGGAGTTTAACATGTAAGAAAAAGCTCCAAAAAAATTGAAAATACAGTTTAAAAATGGTTGATTCAGGATGATGGTAATCCTGTTAGACCATGAGTGAAGATGAGTTTAAGTTCTCAAAAAAAGATATACAAATATAAAATACCATGACAAAGCTTGAATTTACGCGTCTTTTTACAAGATGTTCTGCTATGCTGAATTTTTCAATCTTTTAATTTTCAATTTCTTTCAAGGGAAAGGCCCCCTGTACCTCATTCTCCTTTCCTATTGACCCTTACCTGAGATAACGGCGTCCCCGTTCAGGAACAAGGTGATCCCCAGCAGCATGAAGATACCAAGGGCCAGGATGTAAGGCCTCCGCCGGCCCCAAGGCGACCGACAGTAGTCGCTGGCTGAGCCGATGATGGGCTGGAGCAGGAAGCCCAGGATGGGACTGATCAGCCAAACCAGGCTGTACAGGCTGCGAGGAAGACCCACGCTCAGAAGTACCGGTGTGACAAATGCGGCCTCCACGGCGTAGCAGAATTCCCTTCCAAACATGACCGTGCCGTGGAGGATGAGTCGGCCCCTCGAGCGCTTTGGGGGCTCATTGTTTTGGTAGACGACACTCTCCCCACTGGTCATGTATTCCTCTTTGGAGCCGGTGTAGCCCATTGAGAACTGGTGCAGAGAGTTGCGGATGTTTTTGCCCGGCTCGGGAAGCCGGCAGGGCTGGGGTCTGGCGGACTGGTCCTCTGACAGAAGGGTCATGGTTGAGAGAGAGGGGAAAGAGGGGTGAAAGGAGAAAGGGAGAAGGAGTGGGAGAATGACACTGGAGCAAAGAGGAGATTTTGGTAAAATGTGACAGAGAAAAAAAGAGTGTGGCTGTTCCTCTCCGGGTCATGCATAAATGGCGAAATGCCCAATCCTCACACTGGCACCCAGCCTTAGTCCTGAGTCTTAATCCTCCTTCTACTGCATAGCTGAGCAATGAGTCCTATATCCACAGAGCTTTACTTTACATGTGAAGGTCGAACTCTGAGTCTGAGCCCAACAGAGAGACTCAGTGAAGAAGAGAGGAAGAAGGGAGGAGTGAAAAAAGTGGGTGTACTGAAGGGATTTACCAATGGTCTCATTATTTCTTCAGTCTTCAAAGTGCTCCGGGGAAAGCCAGGTGGCCATTCATGAGAGTGTGTGTTAGGGATTATATGCATGTGAGCGCCGCTGATGGTGTGTGACTGACAAATTCACAACTGTATCCCATTGTTTCCAGAGTTATTCATGATCAGTGACACAGTATTTATTCCTCTGCTGTACTAAGGACAGTCACTACCTGATTTACTGATTCATGCATTAGATTATTGTAAAAGCGATTTATCTTATAGTTTTCAGGAGACATTTCTATACTTAATGCCAGCACGAATAAGAAATGACTTGTCCTGAGAACAATAAGTCTGTTGTTTCTCAATGTCTTGTCGTTTGAGTTCTGACTTATGAATCTTTTCGATCATTGGATGCATTCCTGTAATTTATTATCAAACTGGATGGAAACTGTCATCACTAGGTTCAGACTTCAACAGTTTTGAGATAGATCACCATGAATTTCACAGGTGTTTGCACGTTTCTATGCCAATAAATCCAAATCAATTAAGTTAAGGCTCCTGATTTTTTGTTTGTTGTGTCCAATTTGCAGGATTTTTTCCCAACTTCCACCATAATTCCATATTTGGTTCAACACTTTTTACATCACACAGCTTACACATCTGTAACTTTTCCTGCCAAAATTCCTAATCCCTTGAGGATAAATGACACTTATGAACAGGTTTTTAACTTGATTTATTAAATGAGGAGCTGCTGTGAGATTTTTATTTTTGATTTTGGGATCAAATTTGAAATTTGTTTGTACATAGATGATTCCAGGATGATGAATACCACTGACTTTTTCATTTATCATCGCATCTAAAACACCTCTGCAGTCTTCTTGTTTCATTAAAAGGGATTATTCTCCTTTCCAATACTATAAACATGGATATAAGGTAACAATGAAGGATGGATAGAATGAACGTATTCAGATTTTTAAACCATATGCTGTAGAAACCTCTGAATCTGTCCGTAAACTGACCAAAATGTGCCGTTCTTAAAGTAACACAATATCTTCTTGAGACATGCTGAAATGATGAGGATCTCTAGTTAACTGGTTCATGACATGTGACAGGAGAGGCGGACCTCAATCACCAAGGTCTGCCACTGGCAATTGGAGGGAAGAGTGTTTGTGGAGCGGGGAGCCTTTCAGAGACAGCAGCTCAATGATGATGAGCCTCTTCAAGGAAACTTGTGTTGCAGGCAGAGGGGGTGATCAATCAAATATTGAATAAAACAGTTGAAAGAACAAGTAGGCCTACAGGGGAGATGTCATTTTTTTTATTATTAGGGACTTGACACTTTGAGACAGAAACTGGTTCATCCCAAAAACAAAACTCCAAGACATAAACTGGACAATGTGGTGTATGCAGTGGGAAGGGTCAACAGAAAGGAATAGATCAACACAAGTTTTTTCCTTTGTTGATGAGATTTATTGATTAAAAAATAGTACGAAATGAAAAAAATGTACACATATCGAATAATAATTTTTTTTAAAAGATGCATAATTAGGATACAGTGTTCGAGATTGGAAGTGAGTGAGTACATTTTAGGATCTTTACCCAGAAGTTTCACAACAACAACATGCTAATGACCCATGTGACCATAACGACTCACTTGGCTATTCCTTTTGTGCTGAGGTGAATAAATACCTCACTGCACTTTAGCCTTCCTCTTCAGTGCCCTCAAGAATTCTGTGTTGACTGCTACAGATACACGTGGCAAATGCAGAAGGGAGATACCCTGGCAGTGCAAGGGTTGTGAGTGATTGCTAAAATGTACTCACTCACTCACTGCCACTTCCTAACACTGTATTCTGATGATTCAGTGAATACTGTGTACTGTAAAACATATGTACTGTGTACTGTGTATGTACTGTGTACATATGTTTTTGTTTTTTTGTAGTTTTTATCAATAAATCTCAGCAATGTTGATCATTCCCACTGCATACACCACATTGTCCAGTTTATGTCTTGGTGTTTTGTCTTTGGGATGAACCAGTTGCTGTCTAAAAGTGTTGCCAATCCTCTTGATTTTCTCAAATACTCCTGCGAGATTTTTCCACACTTTTCAATGAGGCCCAGCTGTGAAAACCACAGATTCTTAGTGCTTTTTTGAGATGGTTCTGTTTTTTTACTTTCTGTGTGTCTGGTGGAGATGTGGGAAGCCCAGTGTTTTAGGGTCTTCATAACTTCTACATTCTTCTACATATACTAGATTTTGATTCAGCTCATTTGATCTATCCCCGCTGCCACCTGGTGAAACTGGTGATAGACAGACAGTCTGTCAGCAGCCCAGACAAAGCAAATGAGTTCACAGCCCTCAGGTGTGCCTCCCTCCCCCAGTCACTCTGGCCTACGAAACCCCAGTGACCACGCTCCTCTACGATTCTCCCCCTCCCCCATAACCTCTCTGGGTACACACCCCTTGCCTGCAACACAAGTTTCCTTGAAGTGGCTCAGCATGTCCCCTCCTGTGGTGCGCCAGTGACATCCTCGTTTACATAACAAAATGAAGGTTCACAGGTGATTTAGGATATTAGCTGATATCCCTCCAGCCGATCGGCTGCCCCGTGGCCTTTAAAGGCCTAAAAGCCAAATGGCTGCTCTGTGGCACTTCTAGGGTTTAAATACAACTCACTTGGGTGATCTGATAATTTTTATTTACATAGCAGACTATAAGACTATAACCTAATATTATGAATATCTATCAAAAACTTTAAGCCTTAGAGACTTGCAGCTGGCCCAAACTTTGAAAGGCAAAGGCTTAATGTGCTTTTATAGTCATCAACATGCAATAGCTGCACAGACTACCCAACAGTGAAAATCGACACACCTGAAAGTGACACATTTTCTTGCTAGAATTCACACCTTTATGGGTTTAATCCCATGTACTGAGAAGGTCTTTGTTTAATATAAAGCAGTGATTGGGTTCACATATGTGTCTTTTGAAGAAACGTTAACAAAATGAGGAATTCTTATTAGACATCATAGAAGTTATTCAGAATCATACATACACTGGTGATTGCCAAACACCTGAACACAGAAATTGGTAATATGGCAAATCCTCTGGTGATAATATGACCTTAACTTCAGTATTGATCAAGTGTGTGCAAAACTTTCAATAGTGTAAATATCCCTACTTATAATCTCTGTTTAATAGTAGTTAGCAGATGCTGGCAAACAAGTTAAACTTCAATGTGAGGTTACAAACTTTTGGTTGTGACTTCGATAATAGCAATGATGAAAGGAAATGTGGCGAACAGATCAAAGGTTTTGTGTTTGCATGCTCTGATATTAAACGTAACCTCCACTTTTGTTGACTTTTTTACAGTAAAGGACAAAATACACAATTGTAAATCGTTTTAGAATTTGGAGCGAAATGTGTGATGTTGGCACATTGATGCAAGCAACGAACTCCAAACGCTAAATGCCGTGATGTGTTTTTGAAACTTGATGAAAAGAACTTATACAATGAGATTCTTGAGATATTCAACAATGAGAGCAGCTGGCTGATTCAAAGGACAAGGACAAAGCTAAAAGGAAAAATAATTTGAATCACATATTTGGCAGAAGGAGCCAAACATGCGAAGGTGCTCTTGAATTATTGATAAACTGAATATTTTGTCTGTTGCTCGTGAAAAATCTCTTTCCTCTTGTGAAAAATGAGCTCAAAGTTATAAAGTTTGAGCTGTAGACTTTTAAAATTAAATTAAATCAAAGACACAAATATATAGATACTCATTATTTATTTGTAACGGTCTCATGGTTTCATATAGAGCACAGTCAAAACCACAAAATACTATTTTGAATGAAGCTGTTTTCAGAACTGACAGTCTCATTTGTGTCAAGCTTTCTGCACACAAGCTGAGATGAAGCCAAGAAGCCAGAAAACAAGATGCTGTGACCTTAATTCACCATTCAGCAAGACATTCTTTATAAGCTTCTCATTCCGCTTGTCAGAGACTCACTTTGAAAGGTCATGTTTGCAAAATCAGCTGAAGAACCTATCACAAGAACATCATTAGGGCTCAATCCTATAACAGAAGCTCAGTGTGGGAGCAGACAGACCTGGAGATGTTTTGCTCTTTCGTTATCTTGTGTTTTGAGAAAAGTCATGATGCTTTTTTAGCCCCTCAAACTTTCTGTTTTGTTTGGTGTTTCTACAGGGGTCTTTTCCTGCTCAGCTGGTGATTCATTTTCAGAATCTGTGTTCTCTTTATAACCACAGGATTGATCTGGTGGAGGAAATACGTGCTGAGCAGCATGACAGGACAACCTGGGGAGCTGAGACACTTCCCACTTGTTCAAACTGGAAAAGCTGATCCACTGTCAGACTTGTCGTAAAAGGTCAGCTATGAATAGAAGCGCTACCTCGGTGTAAGACGATGGCAGATTCCCAATAAAGGTTTCAAGCATTGAAGGTTACAATCAAAGTTTAACATCTATAAAGTCAGCCACTGTAGTTGGGTCTTTTATGCCTCAGTCTTCAAAGGCTGCGCTTTTACTGCTCAGATACAGAATCCTGGACAACATTCAAATCTTGTGATTCAGGTCACAAAATTTCAATAGTGCTGAAGCTACTTATCATTTCCCTCCCCCTTATCTGGCTCTGACAGAAACGTTTGTGGAAAGTCTGTGAGGGCATCAGATCATATTCTGAAGCTGAAACATCTTCGATAACCCACAGAGCTAACTCAAAACAGGAAATGACAGAATTTAGCCAATAACTAAAATGAATGTTTTTCCACATTATTGCCTATGGGGCGCCGTTTCTTAAGTTGCTCACACTACAGATAATAACATTTCTCCACATTTAGTCTTGAAACATCGCTTTTTATGCAGACTTAGAGAAATATTTGTTAAATATATTTGTCAAATATTATATGTAAATGTTGAATATTTTATCTAAATGTTAAATGTTATATCTAAATGTTAAATATTGTATGTAAATGTTGAATATTTTATCTAAATGTTAAATGTCATATCTAAATGTTAAATATTATATCTAAATGTTAAATGTCATATCTAAATGTCAAACGTCATATCTAAATGTTAAAAATAAATTTCCTGATTCTAAATACTACTTTACATTTTAAATATCAAGGTAAGATTTGAGACAAAATATATAGCTAAGATTTCTGAAACTCTTTGGATACTCAAAAATTATAATGCAGAAATCTGTCATGGGGGCTGCACGGTGGCGCAGCAGGTAGCGCTTCAGCCTCACAGCAAGAACGTCGCCGGTTCGATTCCCCGTTCGGGCATGGTTGGCCTTTCTGTGTGGAGTTTGCATGTTCTCCCCGTGCATGTGTGGATTCTCTCCAGGTACTCTGGCTTCCTCCCACAGTCCAAAAACATACCCACGTTAGGTTAATTGATTATTCTGAATTGCCGTGTGTCTGTGAATGGTTGTTTGTCTCTATGTCAGCCCTGCGATTGACTGGCGACCACTTCAGGGTGTACCCCGCCTCTCGTCCAATGACAGCTGGGATAGGCTCCAGCCACCCGGGACCCTGAATAGCAGGATAATCGGTTAAGAAAATGGATGGATGGATATCTGTCATGGTAGATTCTATATGAATGGCATAAGTGATGTGATTTTGCCTGGTCAAATTTAGCTTTTAATGTTAAACTGGCTGGCCATAGGTGCACATGGAACGTGTGTATCAAAGGTAAGACATCTCCATAATGTGTAACAGTGAATCCTGGTTCTGTCCTACCAGTGCTCATCTACCAACTCAGAGCAAACATAACCTGGTCCTTCATGTTATTGATGGACTCTCAGGTTTGAACAGACCACCGCGGAATAACTACTGCATGTGAGTTGGAATGAACATTATCACATACAGATTAACCCCTCTTTTAGCCCATGCTCTATCACTCTCCTGTTTAGCTTTTTACTGCTCTGACCTCCTTTGGGTTGATGTAATTATTTGTAAAACTTATCTTTTAAATTTATGTTCATTTGCATCACAAATGGAGCCAATTACAATTTTTCTTTCAAATGACACAGCAATCTTCCATCCTGGTGATGAGAAGCCTCAGCTTGGATCCAGATGGCAGCACAATGACCCAGACAGGAGAGTTATGAAATTTGCTCTGCAGTCTTTAAAGATGTTGAATAATTGAAGACAGAAAGTCCTATTCACCACCAATATATATTTCAGCTCATAAAGCAGAAGCTGCTTCTTTAAGTTATAAAGGTTACCTCAACATCAGAGCTGCAGAAATTCACAGTCAAAAGGACACATTGATATTCACAGGTGTATATATGACTGTGCCATCAGTCTGCCACTGTCAGAACACAGTTATACAAATATACCAACAATTTTCCCAGCAAACCTTCAAGCTGACATGTTGGCTCTAGTTTCAGTCCGACTGCATTAGCAAGTGACAGTTTTCATTTTTCAGTGGCTTCAATCATGAGATCTGAAGCTCAAAGGAAAAATCTACAGATGATATCAAAGTACCTGTTTGATCCTGGCACATACAGACACAAGTGGCCTATTACATGTCATCATTTGATCTGAGATATGTGACAGTGTAGCACAAACATGGGTCATTCTGAGCTTATTTTCTGTTTGAAGAGCACGGTTAAAGGAGCAGGATTCAAGCTTCTGCATCTGATTTGAATTTTCAATTACCATAATTTGTCAAAGTCTGACAGAAGAGCCTCAGAGGGAAAGTACCTAGAGTGTTATGTGAACACTAATGTAGCTCTGAATCATCTGTTGCCGCTATGTGCTTCATCTCAAGTTCTAATTCATAGTTTTATACCCAATCATGACTTAGACAAGCTGCCATAAGTCCCATCTGTGCAGAGCTGTGCTGTAATCCATCAATGTGACATACAATGAGCTGGATGGAGAAGGAAAGATATGATAAACGAATTTTCGCGCATCTTCCTGTAACGAGTTGAATTAAGTAGCTCTTTTCAATAATGTGATATATTGGACTGAAGATAAGAGACATGGAGTCAACTCACAACAAAGCAGAGCTGAACTGGATACATGTCTGGAGGTGGAGGTTATAACTGGAATGAAAAGCACCAGTAGAGTAAGCTGTTAGGCGTTGACAGAGGAGATCTGGCAAATTTTTATTAGCACAACCCACATACTGAGCTCTGTTGCTCATCCCCAAATGCATGTTTCTTACAAATGTGGCTCCATTTAAAAGAGAAATAATCTACCAAACACACTTATTTTGTGTACTACTTTCATTTACTCATGCTAACAATCCAAGTAAGTGGTCAACATTGAAAACACACCTGGGAAACATAAACTAGTAAGCGTCATCACTCATCACTATAAGGCTACGTTTACATGGAGACAATCAAAGCTGTAGTGCCGCAAAAGTGGCGTATGGTCTTCAAGTTTGCTCCGCGTTTAGATGAGCATCTTCAGGAAACGTAATAGTGGGTGAAATTCGATGCTAGGCCACTAGGTGGTGCTGTGGTAGAACGCTGGCATACGCCTATATAAGAACACTCATGCGTGAAATAGTTTGTTTCTGTTCTGTTCCCTGGATGAACACAACAACAATGGCCGTACCTCGGAGATATCCGTGAAATATCTGTACAGTTGCTGAAACGACTCTTGTATGTTTACCAGAGCTGCTAGAGCAGCTTGAAAATCTGCGGGATTGAGGTAGTCAGACATGTTTGTTTGCTTATTTTGACTGGTTCGGCGCTTGAGTGTGACATGTACAAGAATGCGACGTGACGTATTTTGCATCTTCTACCGTTAAGACGGGGGTGTAACTACGATCGTCTTCAAAACGCTCCACTCTGGAGGGAGTCTTGAGAATCTTGCGATACTCCCCCGCGGCACAGCCACTGTGTAAACAAAAGGCCCTTCCGACAAAATATTCTTTCGGATTCACCCGCAATCGTCTCCGGGGCCTAAGTGTGTCAGAGTTGGTATAGCAGTCTAAGATTGTATGCTAACAGTAGTCAGACAAGCTACAGAGTTCCTCGGGCCAAAGGCGTCTTTAAAAAATCTTTCAAACCAAATGCCAATAGCATTGATAATGATATGAACTGCTACATCTCTTTTCTTTTCTTTTTACCCTCCATCTGCCCCTTGACTTCGCCTATGTCTATGCAATCCTGTCTGTATTTTTGGAACTGTCTGTTTTTATATGTTGGTGACAATTTCCTACCTTGGTGGACAATAAAGATTTATTCTATTCTATTCTGTTCTATTCTATTCTATTCTTGTCATTATAGCAGTGGTGTGCATAAAGGAGGAGTGGGAGGGGTGCTTAAACTGACTTATGGTTGAGTCAGTGATTGTTAAAAAAACGTGTTATAGTGCCCTCTTTGGGGACAACACATGCCCTAAAGTGTCATCCAGGGTGCCAAACACATGCTAAAAAACTACAGTGCCCTTCCTTGGTTAACCACACTACTCTGCACCTTAAAGGCCACTCCATGAAAATATTGTTTGACATCAAACTGGTCCTTGGCACTAAAAATGTTGGGGACCATTGCTCTAAATCACCCTTCTTGTTGGCTAATCACACTAATGTGCCCCTTTAGCTATTTAGCATGTGTGAAACTGCTTTCCAGGTAGTGAGAATGTATGCTCATCTACTGTGCTCACAGGAGCCAAAATGCATACGAAAGGGCCCTTCTGGTTGGCTTACCACACAAAACTGCCTCATTAGAAATTAAAAACACACGTAAGGTGCTCTTCTTGGAACCAAAACACACGCTCAAGTGCCCTCTTTGGAGACAACACATGCTCTAAAGTGTCTTCCAGGGTCCCAAAACACAGACTTAGGTGCCCTTTTGGGAGTCAAAATGTGCTTAAGTGCCTTCCTCTTGAGAGCCAAAACGCACACTGTATGTGCCTTTTTTTCTTTGGCCCCTGCCCTGCAAAATTTCTGCACACGCCTGAAGTGATGACAATATTTGAAGATGTAACATTTATAAACACTTTTTTCATACTTAATTGACATTTTGACCTTTTAAACAAACGTGTTGGTTCAAATGGAGGGGGAGTAGAAACAGGTGAAAGGGCAGCTCCTGTGAAACAACAGTGAACAGTGTTTATAGCATGTTTTTCTTTTCCTCATTATACATTTGATTCAGTAACAAATTGAGTTTTATGATCTTTGTGGGTACAAAACCTCTGAGAGCATTGATTTTTTAAAAAAATAAGCAGTCTCATTAGCAGAGATACAATTAGAGAGAGTTCTGGGAGGCGTCCTCACTGACCTCCAATAATTTAAGCACATACCTGTCATACAAAGAGGCAGTTATTAAAGATGAAGCCTTGCCAGTATCCATCCAGTCACCTTACCAAAGTGGAAATAAAATGTAATGAAGTAATACTTTAAAGAAGTGGACATGATCAAACACTTTTGGGAATCATGTACTCACCATTCTTTTGAATTTCTTGTCCTAAAGCTCAAGTTCTCTGCAAAACCATCAAATTTCCAACAGTTCATTTGCGGTCGCCTCCAACTGCAGTTTGTGTCGATCAAGTGATGATTCATGTGATCCCTCTGGATGGATACGGATCAGACTGGGAGAGGCGGGAGCAGACAGGAGGCAGGAAACAGAGGGAAAAGGTCGTTTTCTTTTCTCTGCAGTTGTTAGGCACAGAAAACTTACAGTCATGCTCAAAAGTTTACATACCCCAGCAGAATTTATGATTTCTTGGCCATTTTTTAAGAGAATATGAATGATAGCACAAACACTTTTGTGTTACTCGGAGTTCATTGTTGGGTGAAGACATTTGCTAAAAAAGAAAAACGTGTTCATGCTTTTTAAATCATAATGACTGCAAAAATTTCCAAAATGACCCTAATTAAAAGTTTTCATACTCTAGTGATTTTGGCCTGATAGCATTAAAATAAAGTTAACACACATGTGTTTGAATGTCTACTAAAGGTAACCATCCTCACCTGTGATGTATTAGCTTTCAAACCTCCTTGCGGCCTCTTTTTCTTTTTGTTTTGTGTTTGCTCATTAAAAAAACAGGAGGTAAGGGCAGTTAGGGTGTCTGGTCTGACATAAAAATCTAATTTCTTCAACCCCTTTACCAGAGCTTTAAGTTCAGTCACAGTAGCCTGTGAGCTACTTCAGGCATCAGTTACACTACACTCATGTTTGCATCATCTCAGTCACCAGACAGAGCATGAGGTAAGGGAAGGTCAACTTTATTATCCCCAGGGGGCAGTTCATTTTAAAGTCAGCAGGAACAAGGCAAAACTGAGTACAATCACATAGTCACACAGTACACATCAATGTTCTGGAACCTCTTGCGGTGTGACAGAGGAGAGAGGAGACACCATTTAAAGGTAGAGTATGCAGAATCTTCTTAAAAATTAAAAATTTAGTTTTCTACAGGAATAATCCTGCTCAATCGTCATCTCTTGGCCTCTGTACTTGTGTGACAGTGTCTGAGTGTGCCTCATCCCCTTATAGACCCCCCCTAGCCTGTTTTGTTAATATTACACCAGATGCTTCTGGGTGGAGAGCAGGAGTTTTTATGGGTGATAACCAGCCAATCGCAATGTGCCCAGTGTGCATGTGACTTTGTGTGTTGCTGATAGCGAGTGGGAGAAGCGATCCAGAGCAGCTATGATAGCAGCTGTAACACAGAGAAAGAATGATTCAATATCCGCAGCGTATCACATTTACCTGCAGGAAGTCAGGTGTATGGCTCTTGTAGGGGACTCAGGGGCAGGGTGGTAGAGGGAATCTACTTGCCTGCAAGGTGGCTGCTCAGGCAGGATCAGGTGCAGGTGTGTGAAAAGCCACACACCTGCACCTGATGAGGGCAGGCAGACCAGAGAGAAAAGGAGGGAGAGAGTTTTGAGTGGAGAACAGAGAGTTTTTCAGAGAGGCAGGCAGAGGAAGCAAGTTTGAGTTCACAGTATGACTTTTTTTGGGCCTCAATGAATAAAAGCCTCATTTTTGATTTAAAACCGACTCCTTTTTGGTGATTTTCCCCCCTGGCTTCCCCCCTGACGAGTTTGGATGCTAATTGTACTTCACCTTTAAGATAAATGAGACACACCCACAGATATTATGTGTAGCACTTCAGTTAGCCTGTTAGCATGGAGGGAGTTCAGTCCCGAACTGACCTTTCACAAAAGCCCCGCCCCCCCTTAGTTGCTGTTGCTAGCCCTACAAGCTTCTTGACGCTGACGAACTTTCAACACAGTGTCGAGGCGGGGAGAAGTATACTGGTGTGCGTCAGTGACTCTTTTTGGAGCAATATTAGCGCAATATCCTCCAGATATAGGCAAAAAAGGTTGCAATATGCAGTGGAGGGGTATATTCAAAATATTAAAATAAGAAACGATGGGAACACTACGACTATCGAGGCAAAAGCATACTGGTCAATGGGAAAATTGGGGAAACCCAACAACCTCCACCTCAAATACAACGAGCACAGCCTTGTGGAGCAGTCATGCTCTTACACTGCCGGGTAAGTTGTCTTATGTTAGCCTAGTATTGTTAAAGTATGTTTATCTGTCTCCACATCCTCCATCAAAGCGCTACCCTTCGGTTAGCTAGCTACCTTAACTTACAGGTGCCCCAAGGCTTATAAAGCCTGTTACTGCAGATAAGGACACTTGTTTGCTTCTGGAGGATGTTGACTGAAATATTTAAATAACATGATAGTTGTTACATCGCTGACTTCCCCAGCCAAACTCTTGGGGTACCTACTGTCCAATTTACATATGCCACAGGCACATCGCTTCACCATTTTGCTTGTCGGAGGTAGGCAGCTTGGCGGACCTTGTTTACATTGTAACCGTTGCTAGGACGTGTGATTGGACAATGACCGTTTTTGCGAAAGGTCAATTACACTGCAGATGTATATGTTGAATCACCTTCACTGTTTGGAACTGAGCCAGAAACAACTTTGACAGAAAGAAACACCAGATCACTCTGCCGTTTTCAGATTAAAAATGACTTCACTGAGCGACGACTTTTACCTTTCAGGTGCATCCCAGTCAGTTTTAGATTATCATTAAATATTTATCTGGTGAGATTATTATATACCGATATAAAACTAATGCAAGCTGCATTACTGTAGACTTCTATGTTTGAAAAGCTGTTGTAAACTAGATATCCACTGATACTTTCAGCTGATGATCTCCATTTCACAGGGTCACTCTATTAATTGCAACACTGAGAGCTGACAAACACATTAACACCATCAGGCTCAAAGAAGAACATTGTTAAAGAGTTATTTAAGTCCATCACATCTGAGTGTCTGCTTAATGAGGACAGAGAGAAAGAAATGAAAAAACCTTTTCTAACCTTATCCTTACATCTCCTTTAAACTTAGTTCTCTGTTTTTTTCTTCTTTGTTATCACTTCTCTCTCACTTTTTATTGGTGCACAGGAATAATGGTTGGTTTGAGCAGATTTAGCATGGAAGGGGGCATCTCTGTATGCGTCCTCAAGGTGATGTGAGTCATACTTGACAAAACACCTGTGCAGTTAGGTGCTCGCATTATAGCCCTGATGACATCTTGGCTCTCACTGCCCATTTATTTCCATTTGTCCTCACCCCTGAGCGGCCTGCACAATGAGGTGGTTATGCTGTTAACAAGATCAGGTATGTCAAAAGTCAGGCCAGAGGTCCGTTTTCATACAGCCTTCAGCTTTTATCCTACCACCTATTTATCATGTCACTGAAATGAATTGAAATGTTCGAAGTTATGTGACCAATTCTGTCGTGATCAAAAGCAAACCAAAGTATATTCAGTACCATTTCCCTAGATTTATTGCATTTGGACTGTTCAAAGGCTCCTTGAATAAAGCCAAAACTCTGCACATTCTTCACAAACTCAACAACTCTTTCTGTTGACATCTGTAAATGAATGTTTTCATCAAGATGTGAGATCGGGAGAGTTTGTAAAACACACTGAAGGACACAGGAACAGGTTGAAGTAATGACATGGAGCAGAAAAATGATTCAGAATGTAAGACCAGAAATATTGTTTTCAAGTCAAAGTAGTCTGAATATGAAAAACGAATCAAGCTCCTGATCCAGCCATAAAAACATCGTGACATATTTTGCCCACATAACTTCCTAATAGAGAACATTTCCCTTTGGTGGAGACACTGAAAAAACAGAGTACAGAAGATGACCAAAGATGACACCACAGTGAACCAACAAGAAACTGAACTCAAGACACAGACCATAAAGACAGGAGATCGATCAACACAGGTGTGAGACAAGATACAGGTGAAACACACAAGGGCAAAAACAGAGGAGGGAAACACGAGGGGAAACTCAACCAAGCACACAGTGGGCAAGTACAAAGTAAAAAGTAAGGAAAATACACAGCAAGAATGAAGAATAAACATAACACAACCAAACCACTAGGAGAAAAATATTCAAACTACAAGAAACACAGGGAAGGCACAAGCAAAGAATCACAGAATATCAAGAAACTCAAGATACATGAACAAAACCAAAACACTTGAATACACCACACAACAAAATAACATAACCAAACAACTACAAAGAACGTCCAAATTATGAAACAAACAAACAATCAAAAAAACTTAAGGCAGAATCATCACTGAAGCTTCAAGCTCCTGTAAAGAGCTTAAAAACTAAAATCTGTAGATTCAAAACAAATACGATTGTCAGCATCAAGGTTGATCTTTCAATCAGTAATAAATTACCTGAAACCACCATGATATAGATTGTTAGTGACTGTCTACACAAAAGATGTTCTGAACATCTGAAGACAAGGTTTATTTTAAGTGAAAGGTGAACAGTTTCACTCTTTATGAAAGGCAGAATAGTGGTTTAAATTATGCAGGTGCATCTTAATAACTGGGAAAATTATGTTAAGGTCACTTGTTCAATTCAAAAGGTGAAACTCATTAAATACATTCAGTTCAGTGAAAAATAAAACTAAAGCATTCATTTTATTCAATGTTATATAAGAGCAATAAAAAGTAGTTTTCGATTCAGAATTTCGGCCTTCTGGAAATAATGTCTATTTATATTCAATATATTGGGCTCTTTTTCTGTGAATTACTGCATCAGAGTGGTGACACAGAGATCAGCATGTAGTTCTGCTGAAGTTTTATGAACTTAAGGTAGTTTTGATAGCAGCCTTCAACTCGGATGTTTCTCATCCTCCTCTTGACAAAACCTCATAGCTCCTCTCTGGAGTTCAGGTCCAAGCTCAGTAACATCATTTTCATTTAACCAGCTTTTGTTTCTTTCAGTGATGTGGGCATCAAAAGCTTTCGAGTCTCCTGATAAACATCTGCATTGACCCTGGACTCTGGATGGCTACATCTTATGAAACATTATTTAAAATTCTAATTGAGGTGGGCACAACCAAGTTTTTAAAGCAATTCAGTTAATATTTAAGGACTCTGTGTCTCCTTCATACTCAGGATGTGGGATGGGTCAGATAGAGCCAGCTGTGTTTGCCTTAAAACAGACTGCTCATATAAAGACAGAGAAGAATATCCAGTCCCACATAACCTTCATGGCGGTCTGCACCAGATAAACAAGTTTAGATTTTAACTGGACAGAGAGATTACCAAAGCAGGCTAACATCCCATACTGAATAATCTTCTCTAAAACTGCCTGATAAAACAAAAACATGATCTCTTTATCAACACCAAACACCCTGAGCTGGCACAAGAAATACACCCTTTGCTGTAAAGGAGAACACAGACTGGTAATGTGCCTCCCCCAGCTAAACTGGTTATTTAAGTAAATGCCTGGATACCTTTAAGAGCTGACCTGCTTAATTATTTCATCATGGATTTACAAAGGGGTGTGAACACTAATTAAACCAGGGTCGAGTACCATCTCTTCTGTCACGGTACACCCTGGCGTTCAGTTCGAGCAAATTTCACCCAGAAGAGGAAGTAGATGACCATCATAAGTTGGGCCACTGCCCTCAAACACAACAAACACACACCATGTCACATACATACATAAAAACATAGAGCTACAGCTGCACCCATCTCGCTCATCATCTTTACAATGTTGATTCCTCTTCAGGTGAATCAAAACTAGTTTGATACACACTGAGCTTCACTTAACAAAGAAGGACACAGCGCTGCTTATCAAAGCGGAGTAAGACGTCCTCGAGCAGAAGTCTGATTCTCTTTTCTGCATGTATGTGCAGACAAGACAAGATCCCTCACTGTGACCTTACAACAGAGCTATGACTCAAAACCAATTTAAAGTCTCTGGTTCAGGTATCGCCTCAAGTGGGACAGTTGTAGTCCAATTCTTTGACCGTCTGTGTGTGGTGGTTTTGATGCTCTGACTTCAGACTCAGTCCACTCCTTGTGAAGGTCTTGATTGGTTTGGTTTTTTTATTTTTTTCTCGACAGTCCTCTCCATACTGCAGTAATCTCTAATCCTTATGCGTCTGTATCTCCCACACTTTCCCCTCCCACTCCTCTTTCTTTGATCCAGCTCTCTGTGAGCAGACAGCTTCTTCGGCAATTACCAGTGTCTGATCCTCCCCGTGGAGGGGGTCAATGGCTGTCTTGGGGACAATGTCAGTCAACAGCCTTCACCATGGTTGTGCCTCTGGCTGAACCAGACAAGGAGACCATCTAAAGGCTCAGGAAACCTTTGCAGGTGTTCCCAATTCAAAAATGTAAAGCATACTCTTCACAGCGGTTTGCTCATTTAGCACATTAAAGCACATGTATGGATCATGCAGTAATCCTGTGCTGTGAGCTCTGAAGTCAGTTTTGACCTGAGGGGCTCTGAATCCAATGTAAACAGTCACACCACAGACATTCTTCAAATACCTCAGGAATTTCTTACTATTACCTAGAAAGTAGTTGAACATTCATGAGCGTGTTTAGGACGCCTGGATGATCAAAGCTGGGTTGACTTGTGTAAGCTTCAGCCGCCAGCACAAACATGACACACAGCTGTGAGAAAGATTAATTTCATTGACTATATTTCATTCAGAACATACGGCTAATTAGTGATTGACAGATTCTCTGTATAATGAGTCTGTGGTATGACTGTATAATTGAAGCCCCTGTGAAGGGTTTTTATATATAATGGAAGCAGACTGAAATGAATACTGATGCTTCTTAAGAAACAGAGCATGTCTGAAATCAGGCACGTGGGAGAATTATGGCTTCAAGGTCCATTTTCATATAGCAATCAGCTTTCATCTCAAAATGTGTTAATCATGTCACTGAGGTGAATCATGATCTAAGTTATGTGTACATTTGTTTCTGTAAAGGTTAAAAACTAAACTAAAGTCTATCCAGTAAGGTCTCACTAAAATACACTTGGACTCTGCATAGGCTGCTTCTATAAAGCTAAAGCTCTGAAAACTCTCCAGAAACTCAACAACTTATATATCTGCTAGATTTTAATGAATGTTTTTGTGAAAATGTGAAAATGTGATGGTTCAAAAATTACATGAGAGGACACAACAGCACATTAGGTGGTGCATAAAAATAGATAAGAGCACAGAATAAGGGATATTTGTATCTAAAAATTTAGTTTTTGGGTCAAAATACTCTGTCTCTAATAAAAAAAACAATCTTGTTAATCCTGATAAAATGTTAATGTTAATCCTGATGATGGCAAAGTTGCACACTAAGAGACAAGAATTTTACTTTAAAAATAATTTAGACTTGACAGAAACATATGAAACCATCTGAGACAAATATTACATTTTCATCCCTGTTTTTCACACCTCAAACCTCTGCTACATGAAACAGGTATCCTTACATTTTCCAATGTAGATCATTAATGTGTATTACTTATTTAAGTGTAGAATTGACAGACACGTAGAAAAGTCACTTTGTTTACATCATCCATGGATTAATTCCACATTTATTTACTGTAGCTGCTAATTTACAGCCAATTTTCATCAGTAATCTATAGTTTTTATGTAAAACAGTTTTGTTCTGTAGTCAGCAATGCATTGTGGTCTGGTAAATTTGAAGCGAAAACACAAAGACCCATAGCAGTATGCCAGTGTTTAAAATCACCGTAAAATACAGCATTTGGGGAAGAGTGGACATTTTTCTAGAGTTGGATGCAATGTGCAATGTAACCATGAGTGAGGAGGGCACACAGTGGACATGAAACACTGCTGTACATGGTTGAATCAAATGGGTGACTGGCATTGTCTATGCTCCACAGCTCTTGGCGCTCTGTAGTTATGACCAGCTGTCTTCGCTCTGTGGTGTAGACAGACTGTCTGTGCTCTACACTGTAACAGCCCCACAAATTAAAGTCATATACAGTTATCTGATGTACTGCTCATACAACATATTTCAAGGACTTTTTATATAGAGTTCTAAAGAAGCAGATGCCAGTATTCAGAGATATCTATGACATCCAGTCTTTGCCGTCGACAACTGGTCTGAACTGAACAGCTTGTGTGACCTACGTGATACACTGTTGTTCAGCAGGGTCCCATGTCCACTGTGTGCCTTCCTCACTCAAGGTCACAAGGTGATGGACAGTAAAATGTTGTAAATTTCTGTTACAGCAAAAAACTGTTGATTTTACAGTAATATAATGGCAACCCTGCAGCTAGTTAATAATTGTTTTTCACATAAAAATGTGTTACAGTGTTGTCGGGGCTGCTTGGAGCAGTTAAAAAGAACTTTTTCGCTCTAAATCATAAATATAAACAGCTTTTAACCTCAGTGATACTTTGAGAAATCACAATTATGTTTCTTTGATACAATGGCTGTACACTTTTTAATTTCTTTTTTTCCAGCACCACAGTGTAGTTCACAGACTCTGAACAGAGTCCTCCAAAACCAAATTTAAAGTTTGCCAAACTTTCTGCAGTAACAGCTCCAACCTGGGGTAAGATATGGAAGAGTTTTAATTAAGTTTGACTTGACCTGTTAAACTTTTTTGCAATTTCCAGCTCTTGGCAGCTTCTAACTTGATTTCTAAATAAATGTGCTCTGTTTAATTCTTTCAAGCTCCAAGTGGTTTAAAAAAAAAAGTTGAGAAAGAAAATAAATCGAGGTTAAATGTCAATATTCACTTTTCCTTCAGCTGTTATCGTGACAAACTGCAGCTTGCTCCTAGAAATCTTTCCTTCACATTTTCTGTTCATGGTCAGGACCTAAAATATAGTCTTCATTTAACAGTTAATGTTTAAAGCATGTTAAAGGAGTATGTGAGCAGTTAAAAGCACATACTTCACTTTTCAAAAGTGCAGAGCTTAAACTCCTCCAATGTGTCCCAAAGGTGTTCACTGATTCCATAAAAATCAGAGTTGAATAAATATTTCAAGTCACTTTCAAATGAATATTATCTATTTTCATGCTTCCTGCTGGAGACTATCGGAGCTCCAGATGCTGAAAGTAAATTCTCATTAAATTCTCAGCGTGAAGGGTTCAGATAACCTTTGTCCAGGTAAAACCAGAGGGACAGATTATAAATGTGAGTCATAAAACCTCCTCTGTAAATGTTCATCCCCTGAGGTGTTTTCATCAAACTGTTTGGAAAGTATAAAACCTGAGTTCTTTATAACTGTTTTGAAAGAAAAAATCAAGAAAACCAGATGGCTTGGGTAAACATGCCCTCGAAAACTATAATATTTTTATTTTCTCAGGCCTCTTGTGCTGCACTCTCTTGACAGTTCTCTGCTCAAAAATTCAGCACAAGTGTGTGATCTTAGGAGTGTAGAAGAGCTGGTTTCAGGGGTTTGAGGGCAACTTCAAAAGTAGAGGAGCCAGTTGCAGATAAATAAGAGTTTCATAACAGGAGCCAAGAGATTTAAAAACAAAAACTTCCTTATCACTAAAATCCAAAGCCCCATAGAGCATCCAACGAAACAGAGAGCGCTGGCAGCCGCGGGAAATGTATAAGACTCTCTAAACTGACAAAGATAGAACACACACACACACACTCTCTGGATAATGAGTAACAAGACACAGGTGAGACTCATGAGCTCAAACAAACAGGGGAAACACAAGAGCTGTTTTCCTAACCGGCTACTACTTGGGCTGAAATTCAGTATATAGTAGGCAGTGTGATATAAGTGTGGTGTTTAGGGACTGTTTTGTGTAGACAGTTGTTACATGCACATTTATTCGGGTTTTCTAATACACACATAACAGCAGGGAAAGTAGTTCAAGAGTCCAACTGACAGCTTATATGGGAAATGTGGAAGCAGTTTTTCCATCAGCTGTTAAAAAAAAAAAAAATTAAAGTCAAGTCAAAGTTGGTTCCAGATTTATTTTCAATACACAATAATTTTTGGTGAAAGGTTAAAAATCAAATATGGCAATTTGTGTAAATACTCTTCTATACCTTCAAAAATTGTATAAAAACTGGAGCCTAAAATATCTCCCTGAATTTGTTGTTTTCTACATGAATTAAAAATATTCCTTGAACCACTAAAAACAATGAAAAGACCAAAAGATTAAAAAAAATCATTTTTTTTTCCAACTACTATTCCCTCCCCATGCTTTATTATTCTATGTATTTTATTAATATTATTTTAACTTACCCAGTTTTATTCTTCTTGTAACTTCACTACAGATTGATATCGTGAATTAATGACCGAAATGCCAAATCTACTCATGGTTTATTTTCTTTCTTTATAATAAAGTTTAACATTAGAGAAAAATCCATCAGCTCCACTTTCAGAAACAGAAATCTGGACTAATTTGCTACCAAACAGACCCAACAAAGCAGCCATACTACATGTGACAGTAGTAGGAAGTATGCAGTGCCTACTATCTACTACTGTCACATGTAGTTTGGAAAACAACCAAGGGTATAAAGAGAAACCAAACCAGACGTACAAGGAGCTAAAATATAATAATAAAAAAGATGAATAAATAAAAACAAGACAAATAATAATAATAACAAAGAACAGGAAACACAAGTGAAAGAACAGGCACAAGGAAGAAAACACAAAACATGAATGAATATTAAACAAAAACAGTCAATCACACAAGCTCATAACAACACAAGAGCACAAAGGATGCATTTACAAAGAAAGAGAAACAGGACAACAAAGGCTGATAACACAAAGAAAATGTAGAACAAAAGAGAAACTCATGACAGTCATATAGCAGCATGGACAGCACAATAGCTCATGAACCTGAAGAGTGCCCTCTGCTGACTGGTTACAGTACAGATCAGTGGTTCCCCAGGTGAGGGTCCACAGATTTCATCCATTATTGTAACCAGTAAGAAAAAAGAAAGGCTGAGTTTGATACAAAAGCATTGAAACAGAAACTATTGGATGTGTTTTCCACATTTCTTTGCTGAAGACCCCTGTGGTGACTAAACCTGAATGTGTGTAAATACAGGTAAAACCACTTCATTAAGTTTTCCATAGAATCATTTATCCATATATATGATTATTCTTTTGAGTGTGTGTTCTTTTCTTGTGCCCCCCCCCCCCCCAAGTATTGGCCTTACTGTGCAGGCTGTATTAATATCTGATCTGATAATCTGGTACAATTTTAACATGTTAGCATGCCGGCATTTGCTCACTGCCATCAACCAGAGAATGTCACTGAGTTCATTGTCACTAAACCAAAAGTTATCCACGCATCAAATCAAACATGACATTTAAAGACATATGAAGACAAGAGATTTCAAAGTCATTGCTACTACCATCGTGACCAAGGCAACGGTCTAAGAATCAGATTTATGACAAGGAAGGTTTTTTTTTTTTTAACATTGCAATAAATTTGTGTTGGATTGTTAAGAGTATTGAATAAATAAGTCAATCAATCGATGAATATAAAATAAACAAGTGCTCACATATATATATATATATATATATATAACTCCGGCTTCCTCCCACAGTCCAATAACATGCCCACATTAGGTTGATTGATTATTCTAAATTGCCCGTAGGTGTGAGTGTGTGTGTGAATGGTTGTTTGTCTCTATGTCAGCCCTGCGATTGACTGGCGACCAATCCAGGGTGTACCCCGCCTCTCGCGACCCTGATTAGCAGGATAGATGGTATAGAAAATGGATGGATATATATGTTGAGAGATAGAGAAAGCGAGAGAGGGAGGGAGTTGAACATCACACTGTTAACACAGGGTCGTGCATTAATGAATTTGACAAGTGTCACATACATTGGACTCGGGATTGAAAAACTCTGCATCCCTGGTGTTGACACATTATAGGGTTTCTAAGTCACACCTTCAGTGATGATGTACATCTAATGGTGTCGCACTTCTATAAACAGCGCTACAAACAGGGGAAACAGCTTTTGCAGAGTGACAAACTCAAACTGTGAGCAGAGTTCACAGGAAGGTCTCTCACTGTGATCATTGCACCCTCTACACTTCAACACGTGGTATCATCCAACATGTCCCAAAGAAAAGATAAAATCATGCAAATTTTTGGGATGGAGCTCCAGTTTATCTTCTTTTCACAGCTTTTCAGTTTGAGTTTGAAAGAAAATAGTTTTGATAAAAGTGATCATTGATTGAGTTCAGATATTATGTGAATGGAATCTCTCCAATCAAAGCCTTCACAGCTTTTCTTTAACAAAATTAGACTCTAAAACCCCTGCTGCTCACATCTGGTGCAACGCAGAAGGCGTGAAGTCATATTCCTATAAGATTTCCTCTGTGTGTTCTCTGTTTGCAGGATCAGAGGAGAGGCTCAGTGCTGCCTTTCTGCTTTAGTCTTTAATAAAAGAGGCTCAGTGTGTGTGTGTGTATGTGTGTGTGTGCGTGTGTGTGTGTGTGTGTGTGTGAGCTCAGTTGGCTGACAGATAACATGTGTCACACCTTTGCCATCGGTGCCATTTAATATCTCTGAGTGTCCTTCCGGGACTTAAAAGCAAAACTCTCCCTGAAGATTCACAGCAACCACTGAAACTCATCAAAGACATCAAAAACACTCCACAGTGTCCAGCGCTCAGTCTTGAAGGAAAACATCATGTGACACATCAGCATAGGGTGTGAAGAACAGGATGATGTAATTACTGTGAAATCTAAAAGAGAGTCGATGTTGTCACCTGTCTGTGAAATGTCAAGATGCTCAGTTTGAGTAACACCTAACTCAGTTTGACTCTGGCACCTGACCTGTTTTCACCTGCTGTGGTTTAGTCTGACTAAAAGCTCCTGTTTACTCAGTACATCCTCTCAAATTTCTGCAGCTCAACCAGAAAAAAACAGAAAACACTTAAGACCTTTTTTCTATAATAAGCAGAAAGGGGTCACAAGGTAAGAACATTTCACCACAGGAAAAGGGCAGATAAATTTACAGCAATTTCCCCTTCAAATAGCTTCACCAAAGAAGAAGAATAAAGGTCATTAGTTGCATCAGTCAGAGTTTTCATTCCATGTGGCTTTTAGTCCGATGACTTGTGTGTTTATCTCAGTCAGAGGTTACGTCAGTCTCTTCCAGTCGACAATATGACTCAATACCTAAACCATGACTCTACATGCTTCTATCAAAATGATCTGGAAATGACTCTCAATGGAGTCATAATTAATGATTGTGGTGCTGTTGTTTATTTCCAAGCAGCATCAACTGTCTTAACATCTTTCTCATTCATCCATTTACACATAATGGCAGAGGCTGCAAAAGTACAAGAACATCAGTATAAACAACAGAAGGTTAAGTGTGGTTAAGTGTCTTGCCCAAGGACACTGTGGCATGTGGCTATTGCAGGTGCGGAGATCAAATGTCAGACTTTCTGATTTAGAGGAGACAGCTTTTTCACCAGTGGTAATCAATTCACTTTGTCCCTGTGCACGTCTTTTTCAGTGAATTTCTGCTTCTTTTGACTCCTTTTGGGGAAAAAAGTGCTGCATTTAACAAAGCGAGAGCATCATCACCCACTGTCCAAAAGATG
The DNA here is from genome assembly GCA_008086565.1 of Thalassoma bifasciatum. Classification (NCBI taxonomy): domain Eukaryota; kingdom Metazoa; phylum Chordata; class Actinopteri; order Labriformes; family Labridae; genus Thalassoma; species Thalassoma bifasciatum. The sequence continues at coordinate 74,756 of RPOG01000663.1, read as the reverse complement.
TGACTCTTACCAAAGCATGCATTTCTTTTGGAGAAGAGATCACTCCCATTTAGTATTCCAAAACAACAAGGAAATGTATTTATTTGTTTGAAACTTAAAATCTGTCAAACTTGGTAAACTCAGTTTTTAGTGTAGATTAGTGTCCAGAAGGTCACTCACAACCTTGAGCTCTGAGATGTGCCTGTGAAGTGTAACTTTAGTGAATCCTTATGTCCTATCAGTGCTCATCTACCAACTCCAACCTCACCAAGCAGCACAAACGTAATCTGGCTCTTCATTTTATTGCTAGACTCTCAGGTTTGATCAGATCACCGCAGAATAACTGCTGCATGTGGGTTGGAATGAACATTATCACAAATAGATTAACCCTTGCTTTAACCATGCTCTATCACTCTCCCTTTAAGCTCTCTCCCGCTCTGAACTTCTTATTCTGTCCAACAGTCCAGCAGCAGTCAAAAGAGCGTTGGTCTACCCGTAATAAATGGATTCATGTTGTCCGAGGGAAAAAAAAACAACCAAAGATACAGAGTAATCTATTTTGGTGCTGAAAATCTTCATTTGAGTAATGATTTTCAAACAGACAAGTATATAAAAGTGAGAAAATTTCAAGAACTATCATAAATTCCTAACATGATCTTTAGATAAGGCTAAGTCATAGTGTCTTAGGCAGAGTCAAAGAAATCTAATAAATGCTTTCAATCTTTTTTTTTATATGTCTTGATTTTCATCATTGTGTTTAAAGAGAGCTAGAAAAAGAAATTCAAAACGAGGACGGTTGTTTACCTATTTTTGTATGCATATATGTAAACATAATTGACATGATTGTCATTATTATTATTATCATTATTATTATTATTATTATTATTATTATTATTAAAGCAGTTGTAGTACAAGTAATTTTAGTAGTGATATTAATTTTATTATTATTATTATTATCATTATTATTATTATTATTATTATTATTATTATTATTATTATTATTATTATTATCATCATTAAAGCAGTTGTAGTACAAGTAATTTTAGTAGAGGTATTAATTTTATTATTATTATTATTATCATTATTATTATAATAATAATAATAGTGGTGGTATCAGTGGTATTAGTAGTATGATTATAATGGGGGCTGTTGGTTGGTCCTCAGGTGAACGTCCTTGAGTCAGCTGACGAGTAATTAAATCGGTAGTTCTGACTCAGAACACTAGGTGGAGCCTCAACTTGAGTGTGTATAAAGCAGAGCCCTACAGCTCTCATTCATACACACAGTATAAGTACATACACACTCACACACACATACCAACAGTGAATGCCAAAATGACTCACATCCATAAAATGCACTTAGAAGCAATGTTCCTTCCCTGAAATCAAACCCCATGTGCTGATAAGTGATTTGGCCTCATGTGAGGTCGATAAAAAGCCCCTTCTGAATGAAACTGAAAAGGCCAATCAAAGGCTCCTGATCACGTACCATGGCAACAACAGGGCAGATGTAAGAATAAATAGTCCGACAGAAATCAATGTCTTTGAGGGTAAAAGGCTGTGAAGGCGCATGTTTCGCTGTCACAGCTGGAGGGATAAGAATAGGTGTGTGACCCTGCAGCAGCATTCCAACACTCTTCTGTCCACATATGTCACTGTGCATGGGTGTCCCTGCAGTGTTGATGTGGTGACAGGACTCACACTCACTCTTTGACATCGCGTCAAAGCGCTCAGTCGTCTCCTTCACCCTCTCATTGGACAGAAGTTTGATCAGTACTTTTATCATACTGCTGTTTTGTGATAACTTTGTGATTCTCCACCTCACCACCTGCATTATCATTTAACCTCGCCTCCAAAACCTGCAGAAAACTTTTAAAATGTACTTGAAATGAGCTCATAGCTAGTTTCAGATACATGAACCTTGATTCATCAAAGGAACCACATCTGAATTGAGTCCATTTGGCGTATTTGTTGTTACTTTCACACATGCTCCTTCCCTCTTTCATGGCTGATCCATTCAAAGTCTACTTTTGAACTTTGAACCTTAAGAAAGCTTTGGAACTGAATTCTGTGAAAAGCTTGAATTGATGCTGTATGACCTTCAACAATGTTTTTGTCCTACCTGGTGAAAAAAAAAGGTATTTACAGTTTCTCACTCTTCTCTCTTTTCTAACAGTCAGACCCATCGGTTTTTGAAAATCTTTATCGTCTTGTACAAACAGCTGCATCTAGAGTGAACCTTGAATCTACATCCATTGATCTAAGATGAGTTATTAAGGCAACTCCTTCAAACTAAAAGCATATTAAATGGGTTTTAATCTGCATTAGAATGTTAAAGCATTGAAAGTAGCATGGAGTTCCCTAACTACTTTTTATTGTGGAGTTTGTGTATTTATTAGGTAGCAGAGATACAATTCAAGCTTACAATAAGCTTTTTTCATGAAATAAACTCCTGATCAAACTTTTGAGACCAGTTGGAAAGTTGCACAAATTTACATTTTGCATAGCTGGATGTTAAAAAGGTTCCAAGTAAAGTTTTAAATGCAAAAAGATTTGATTTGATAGAGATTTATTGTCACAGAAGGGAAATTCATCATGACAGAGTGCACATAGACACATATGGACATCAAACAGATTAAACATTTATCCATAAAAGTCTTCATAGACTGTATAATCAGTGGACGTAACGACAGTCGGCTCTAACTGAAGCTTCCAGCAGATGCCCTGCCCCCTGGTGTCTGGCTGCAGTATAGGTCATAAGACCCGCCTCTCCATGCATTCCGAATACGAGTCTGGAAAACTTAAAAAAAATTTAAAACCTGGTAGAAATGTGTCTCTCATCCTTATCCTACGGTGATATGAAGATGATATTTGACCCAGAGAAAAAAGTGAAGCCATGAACAATATCACTCATAAATAAAAACTCATTGCTAACTAATAACACCACAAACATAACTTCCTGTACAAAGACCAAGTTTAGTTTTTGTACTTCTTACAAATCCCAAATAGCAAGGAGAAATAAAAAATGCACATCACACAAAAGCTTGGGTCTTTAGAGGCAAAATGAAGTGCTTTGGACAGGTTAAGATAAAGGTTTTCTGAAACCACTGCGAGGGAAAAATGTGGATTTTTATGAGCTGTGAATTATGTGAAGATACTACGGGCACCAGAGGGGCCCCAATACCCCCTCTTTAACATTCAGTTGATGAGTTTATGATAAAGGGGTTGAGCACCCTTGAAAGTCTGATGAATTACAGCTTTTCTTCATTTTATTAATAAGATTTGAGTGGGGTACAGAAAGAAGGAGGTCTGTGGAGCAGGGAGCCAGGTGAAATGTTTTGAACAGATTAAATAAAAGGGTTTTTGAGACCCCTGAGAGAAGAAAAATGAGTATTTTTAAGAGCTTTGAATCATGTGAAGACACTATGGGGTACCAGAGGAACCCCAAAACCTGCTCTTTAACGTTCAGTTGATGAGTTTATGATAAAGGGGCTGAGCACCCTTGAACGTCTGATCGATTATAATTTTTCTGCTTTGTAATTTGAAGATTAGAGCGGGGTACAGAGAGAAGGGGGTCTGTGGAACAGGGAGCCTGGAATAAAATGTTTTGGACAGGTTAAATAAAAGGGTTTTCTGAGACCCCTGAGAGAGAAAAATGAGTATTTTTAAGAGCTGTGACTCATGTGAAGATACTACAAGGTAGCAGAGGGAGCCCAATACCCCCTCTTTAATGTTCAGTTATCGAGCTCATAATAAAGGGACTGAACACCCTTGAAAGTCTGATGAATAACAGCTTTTCTCAATTTTATTTTTAAGATTAGAGCTGAGTACAAACTGTTCAATAACATTTTTATATCACTCCAAGTCAGATGAGGTAGGTTTGGCTTCTTAAGATCTATTTGTCGTTCCTTCCTTTGTTGAAACCAGAACAAGATGTTCTTGTGAATGAAAGAAAAGTAAAGAGGCTCTTTGCTCTCTTTATTTCACACTCTCAAAGACCTCAAGTGGCGTCCTTGCTGCTCTTGTCTCTCCCGTTTCATAGAAACGTAAAGGTTAAAAAAAAAGGTAAACCCAGAGTGTGTGAGGGCCATGACTACTTTTTCTCTGCCTGCTAAAGATTTGGTGAAAGTATTAAAGCTGTGTAGAAAAAACTCAGCCAGATCTCCATGGTACGATGGCATCATAGCTGGGTTTTATATTTTATGGTCTGCCTTTTATCCGACTGCCCTTATTTCTGCCAGTTTTCTCAGACACGCCTCCATGAGCTCACTGCCCACAGGACTGCGAGACGTCTGTGTGCGTCTGCGAAAGTGTTTCTAAATGAAGAAACAACAGAAGCCAAAGGAGGCACATGGAAAAGATATAAAAGGCTTTTATTTCAGTAGATCTGACTGGAATAAGACTCAGCTGACTGGATTCTTACATAATCCCAAAATGATATCACATTACATTTTTTATTACAGGTTACCATCATTTTACCTCAAATGGAAACTATTAACTCACTTCATGAAGAGCAGCGTTACAAACGGTGAATAACTGAATAATTTCACACCATTCATCTCTTCATCGTTAATCCAAACATACGCCGCACAATTCCTGAAGTGACAGCCAGGAAATCAGAGCACAGCAGCCCAGATGAGGTTTTATTTCCAGCACAGATTTCCAGGTTTTCCATTGGTTGCTGGTTGTGCCCTCCAGGAAATACAAAAAAAAAAACAAAAAAAACTTTCCATACAGCGATATCTGGGGACGATAATCAAATTAACTGCAGCTCAGCTTCTGCACAGCTTTTCAGAAATATAAAACCAATCACTCAGTAAAAGAGCTGTACTCAGGTTTATTTGGTTTCCCAGCTTCTAATTCTTTGGCGCCTGAGAAATAAATCCTATTTCTCCTTTAAAGGGACAAAAACAGCCTTAAAGATGCCTTTACATACATCTGTCTTATATCTTTATTTGAATCACTGTGTAACATTTTTCAGTGTCTGAGAATGTTCCTGCCTTTTGGACATCTGTATGATTCCAAGACTGTATGGAAAACTATACATTAAAGGGAGAATTCACTATTCTTTTAAAGCTTAAGCTCTTTCTAAGAGTCCCTGAGTCCCCCTGCCTTTGAAGGTTCCACTGGATTTGTCTCTTCCCTATATTACTGTAAGCTGATTGACGGAACTTGATAATGATCATGATGCCCCCCCCCCTCTCCACTGAGCCACCTAGAAAACATCTCAGTAAGATCTCCTTGTCATGTCAGTGCCATTAGACGCCATCAGAACCATCAAGGTAAAAGAAAATTCTCCTCAAAAAATCAAACTTTCTTCCACCTTTCACTGTCCTATGTTTGCTACTATGTCAAGTCCAAATGGGTAATTTAGAGGAAGGAGACAAGGCCTTTGAAGAGATTTTTGTTCTTGAAGCTCTTCTCTCTAAGACACTGTATGATCGTTGTTGGGCTGCAGTCGGCTCCAGTAACGACCTTAATTTGGGTCAAGGATCATCCTGTGTCCTGATAAACAGCCAATCAGATCCTCAGGCTCAGCACTCGATTTTGGTCAATGGTCAACCAATTTTTTTTCGGGTTGACCATTGACTTTTCCTGTTCCATAACCTCAGGATACTTGAAGAAATTCAAAATGTCTGTCTTACTGCGTCCTACCTCAGCAGTAATGGCGTTACGTTTGTGAGAGGTTTTGATTATGCAGCTCAACAATCAAACCACATTCAAAGAAAGAAACTGTTTTTTAGCCTTTACCATCAGGAGGTCATGACAGTGTGAATACTTGACAGAAAATTATCTTGAATCCACATTCCTGTGCAGATTTTGTCTTTCAAAGACTGTGCTCTTAAACTCTTAATCAACTAATGAACAGACTACTTAAAATGTTTTTTCTAATAAACTGCCTACTCATTTTTTTGTATTACTCCCATTTCTTCTTTTTGCATTTTGAAACTCTACTTCAAACCTTTATAAGATCCAACAGTAAAAAATGTAATCAAGTCAAATCTTTCAGCTAGTCTTAGGAATTTGATCACAAGTGTATTTGCCCTTTTCAGACAGAACATACAGTTGTGCCCAACAGTTTACACCCCCAGCAGAATTTCATGATTTTCCTGTCTGTCACTCATGGTTAGTGGTTGGGTGAAGACATTCATTAAAAAAAAGGTTGACTCTTTTTAAATCATAATGAGAACAGAAACTTCAAAAATGACCCTGTTATGAAGTTTACATAACTCTGGTGGTTTTGTCCTGATAAATGCACAAAAGTGAACACAAATGTGTTTGAATGTCTACTAAAGGTAACCATCCTCACCTGAGATCTATTTGCTTATAATCAGTGAGTGTGTATAAAAAAATGAACAAGGTCATTTTTGAAGTTTCTGTTGTCATTATGATTTAAAAAGAGTAAACACAGTTGTTTGTTAATACATGTCTTCACCCAACCTCTAACCATGAGTGACAGAAAGGTTTTTGTGTTATCATTCATATTTTCTGAGAAAAGCCCAAAAAATAAGAAAATTCTGCCGGAGGCAGTGTAAACTTTTAGGCACAACTGTATCTTTAATACCACTTTGAAATCTCTTTCAGACAACAAATAATGAACAAGATCCGTCACCAGTGTTCTCAAATTAATTAGGCTTGAAGCTAAACTAATATAAGTGCATAAAAAAAGCCATGCTGGTGTCACATGCAAGTTTGGTTAATGACTTTTGTCTTTTCTCATTTTTGAATGCTATTAAATTGCCATTTATTTTCTCCAGGCATGATCACTATGACAGATCTCATCATTTCCTCCAGTGATGGAGGTGTGTGAGCATGCATATCAATACTGCACGTCACATCTCCACTTCCCTAATGAGGTGATCCAGCCTGTACATACTCCTGCTACTCTGTTTGAAGGGTAAATTGAGCTTTTAGTCAGAGAGCAAAAACAGTAAAGTAAATTTCAATACTGTTCCTTCCGTCACTTAAAAATTCATTCAACAGAAATCAGAGATCTAATGCATTAATAAGTGTTCAAATATTTTCTGTGATTTAATGAATATTCATTCACAAAATGTACAAACTGTATGAAACACGACGAGGCAGCTGCTCAGCCAAAGGATTTTGTGCGATTTAAAAACTCTGGATAATGAAACATTGACATCAGGAGGAGGCTGAAATGCAGTTCATACTGCTCTTGAACCTGACATCAGATCAGTCTGACAGATTTAATGAAAGATCCTCAGAAACAGAATCAAAAGCTTCTATAACATTCCAAAAGCCAAAGCTTTGCTCGCTAAAATAGAAAAAGGCGTCTCTAGCGTGTAAACAATCATCGTTCATGGCACAGCATAAGTGGGCCACATGTTGAGGAAACAGATATAAGTGTTTAAAGTTTTCATGGTGAAGGCGTTAAATCCACAGCTGCAGCTGCAAAGCCACACGACGCAGTCAGTTCTCGCTCTGCTTCAACTTAAATAGACGTAAAGTTAAAAAGTCTCTTCACGTCTCCATCCTGAGTTTAACCCTGCTTCTTCGGTCGTCTTCATCAGTAGTTGTCTTGGTTTGGGCGTGGAGGAGGCCGTGAAGGAGGGGGGGCTCTACATGGAGCTGGGCCCTGAGGTGGAGGTGGGAGGGAGCAGGTGGGAGACGGAGGAGCGTAGATCTGGTTCATGTTGGTCGGGGGGAGGGCTCTGTTTGGAGGAGGTGAGTACGTGGGAGGGCTGCTGGAGGAGGGGGGAGGAGTGGAGGGCAGAGGGGGGAGTGTGGAGGTGGGTGAAGGTGGAAGGTGGTAGAGGGTGCTGTCGTCTGACGGGCGGCGCTGATAACAGTGGGGTAAAGTGTAGACGGGTGTGGACGGGTGGTTGTAGATCGGGTAACGAGGAGCAGGGTAGGGTTTACTCCGGGTGAAGGTGATGCACCGGCCCTGTGATAAAAGATCAACAAAATAAAGTGGGTCAGTGAATAAAACGTCTTTAAAAAGTTTAATTACAACACTGCTGGTGCAAATTAGGGCTGAAAGGTATATCGTTATCGTATCAAAAAATTCATTTCTGTCACTCATGGTTAGAGGTTGGGTGAAGACATTTACTAACAAACAACTGTGTTAACTCTTTTTAAATCATAATGACAGAAACAGAAACTTGAAAAATGACCCTGTTCATTTTTTTATACACACTCACTGATTACCAGCAAATAGATCACAGGTGAGGATGGTTACCTTTAGGAGACATTCAAACACATTTGTGTTCACTTTTGTGCATTTATCAGGACAAAACCACCAGAGTTGTGTAAACTTCTTAACAGGCTTATTTTTGAAGTTTCTGTTCTCATTATGATTCAAAAAGAGTAAACTATTTTATTTCAATGAACGTCTTCACCCAACCACTAACCATGAGTGAGAGAAAGGTTTTTGTGTTATCATTAATATTTTCTGAGAAAAGACCAAAAAAAATCAGAAATTCTGCTGAAGGGTGTAAACTTTTGGGCACAACTTTATTAACGATGTAGATTTTCCCAGCTCACCCTGCATGTAAAGCTCAGTCAGTCACATGATTATTGGTGACTTTCTGTTAATGTTGATGACTGATGGTGAGCTCTAATCACTTAACCCCACTTTATACATCCTGCAATATTTTGATGCTTTTATTTTTCTGAAAAATGCTTAGTTTTCTTTAATCCCAGAGTCATATTGTTACGTATCAATACCTAGATATCTGGCATTAATATTGAAATATGAAATTTTGTTCAACCCTAGTGCAAATGTAAAACTGTGTGGCAGAGAGAAAACTATTTATATTGGAAACGGACATGTTGTGTATTGATATTTTAAGTTTGTCCCTCCCTGGCTTTGGTCACACCCTCTCATGTGTGTTAGGTTGTGCGTCCTTGGGGGTAGTGTTGTAGTTGCGCCAAAAGAATAAAAGTCCCAAAAACTATCCCCATTTCCCGTATATCAGGTACACAACAAGACGTGCCGAAAAGGAATGAAAATATCTAATCAGCTCTGGGACTGAAATGCCTGGGGTCAGAGGTCAGAGGTCAGTGGAGAATAGACAGACTGGTTGGAGATGATGGAAAGGCACAGTAAGTGTAATAACCACTGGTTACAAACGAGGTCTGCAGAAGAGCAGCTCTGAACACACAACACCACTAGCTGGCCGGCTGGCTGATATATCCATCTGATTTTCACGTTTTACTTTTGCAAAAGCAGTATAAATATTGGCTAAAGAATTGGCAGCCTGTTTCGGTCATCGGATAAGTGATAAAAAAAAGTTGGCATCTGCCCTAAAAAATATCATTTGTTTCCTACATCCAAGCTTGAAGCAGGTGGGCTCCAGCAGCAGAAGAGCACACCCACTGGGTGACCCTCCTGTCAGCTGACAACAGAAAACTGAGGCTACAAGTCACACAGGCTTAACAAAACTGGATTGTAAAAGACTGAAAAACTCTGCCTGGTCTGATGAGTCTGGATTTCTGCTCCACATTCAGATGGTCAACTCAGAGTTAGGAGGAAACAACATGAAAGCATAGATCTATCCTGACTTTGATCAAAACTTCAGCTGCTGCTGCTTTAATGGCATGAAGGGAAATGTCTTGGCTCACTTCAGGCCCCTTATTACCAACTAGGGGTGTCCTGATTCCATGCTGATATCAAATATCAATCGAATATCAGCAAATAAATGCATATCAGATAATATTGGTCCGCATCTTAAATCTCAGATACAAGCACTTCATTCAAGACTCTGCTCCAGCACCTCTTCCCTGATCCAGCAGACAGAGCCCATGTGATCACAACAACAGCGTGTGCTAAGGTGGCAACAAAGTAGCAAGTAGCAGGAGTGTGGCAGTATTTTTCATTTAAGTCTGAAAAAGAGGATGCAGCTGAGACCAAGACTTGTCACAAGTTTCCCATGGTGGCACAGAACTGGGGAAGTTTTATACATTTGAACTTAAACCCCCAAGGTTTATTCAAGCCTTGGAGACCTTAAAAAAAGAGTTGAACGTCACATCATTCCTGCTGATATCATATCGGATAAATATCAATACCTGTCAATCCTCAAGGCTGCAACATCTGTATAGTATCAGAAGTGAAAAGGCTGAACTGGGACACCCTTCATTCCAACTGAGCCTGGTTTACAGTCCATAGTTAAGCTGAGTATTGTTGCTGACCATGTCCATCCCTTTATGAGCACAGTGTACTCATCTTCTGATGGAAACTTCCAGAGGATAATGCATTATATCACAAAAGCACAAATCATCTCAAACTGCTTTCTTCAACATGACGATGAGTTCACTGTGCTCCAGCGACCTCCACAGTCGCCAGATCTCAGCCTAATAAAGCTTCTTTGGGATGTGGAGGAGCAGGAGATTCTCATCGTGGATGTTCAGATCACAAATCTGCAGCAACTGTGTGAAGCTGTCATGAAAATACGGAGCAGTTTGTTGAATCCATGCCACAGAGAATTACAGCAGCTCTGAAAGTAGAAGAGGGTCCAACCCAGTGATAACAAGGTGGACCTGATAAAGTGTCCAGTGTTCAGGCTGAATCTGATGCATTCCGCCTGTGGCACTGGTATGCGATCAACGACTGGTTTATGAGACTTGTTTAACTCCAAAAGATCTGCACAGACAAGAAACTGAAGTGTATTCAATAATACTCTTAAACCTGTGATTGGCAGCTCTGAAAGGTTACAGCTTCCAACGAATGGAAAGAGGAAATTCCTCTGTCAGGAAGAATTCCTCGTCCAGCCGCGCTGACGCTAGGAGCTCATGTCGACGGGCAGCATCGACTCTTAATGACTTCTGCAGACAGAAGCATTCCTCCAGACAATGCTGCAGCTGTTTATACCTTTGTCTACTCTCTTTGCCTCATGGGAGTTCCCTTGAAGTCGCTTTTCTTATAGTTTCCTGCAGCTTTGATCTTGAGAAACGTTTGAATTCACTGCGGTCGCAAATCTTTAACATCTGCCTGCCAAAAGTGAACGAAAACACCTCGCGATGACATTACCTAATTTGTTTGGGGTTCATTTGTTCTTTTGCTGTGAAAAACTTCTGCTGTTTTTCATTTCTTCATGCCAGGAAAGTGCTTGCATCGCATCTTGTCTGTTTCTTATTTCTGTATTTTCAGCATCTCACCTTGTCTCCAGGATGAGGCCGCATCACAGACACTCTGTCGTAGCCTTTTCTCAGGAAAACACACAGAGCGTCCAGTTTACCCTGAGAAGAAACAAACACACAATGTTTGAATAAAAAAAGAGTATCAAATGCTGATTACTACGAGAGAGCTGAATTAGTTTTGCTGAGCACAGCAGGACCAGTCTTTTACGAAGTGGGTTATCTAATGAGAGGAGTTTATTCCGCCTGGATCTGAAGGAAGGAAGGATAAACAAAGAGCATATTTTTTCAGTAAGAACAGCCGCTCAACAGATTCCAAAGTCAGGGGTTAGCTCAGAGCACGTCTGGTTTTTATTACCATTGATCCAGCTGAGTAATGTGTCCAGAAACTCATATTTATTAACTATTTCCTGGTCACACATCCTTCCAGTGACACTAAAATTGAAACTTTTATCACAGCCGACATCATGGACAGGAAGAGATCCTTAAAACTAACATCTGGAATATGTATCATACTGTATAAGACATATTTTCACTCCATGTGGTCTGTTATGAAATGATGACAGAACTCTATGAGGAGAAACACGAGATGTGACTGCAAAGTTACACACACACAATGTGGAGAAATGGAGCACCTTTATGGGGGAGTACCACTTCTGAGCTCTGCTGGGTTTGTGCGTGTGGTAATAAGGTCGCGGTGGCTCGTACTCCTCCTCTGGCATCACGACTCGAGCATTTTTCGCTTTTTCCAGCTTGGCTCCTTCTTCTGTGGAGCCTTTATCTCCCCATCGGACCTGAGTAGAGAGAGAGAGAAGCCATCAGTGCTGCGCTGCAATCAGTGACACAAAGACGGATTCATTTATTCCTCTTTGGTTACATTAGCTGCAGATGTGTTTACGGGGATTTCGAGATATGTTAGTGTTGTGGCGCCAGCAGGGGCAGACAAACACACGGCTTCATTACCGAAAGATGGAATGCTCTAGTTTTTTCAAGTCTTTATTCTGTCGCTCTGGTGCCCTCGTACCACCTTTATACAATTTTACAGCCCCAAATAACCCTTCTTTCTCACTGTGTGTGTTTTTTTTAAAGAAAAAAAGTCTTATTTTAGCCTTTTTCTGAAATATTTTGTTTTAGCTGCTGTCTCTTTAAGACTTCCTGCTCCACAAACCCACTTCACTCTGATTGGCCAACCTTGTGTGACTTGGTTTAGAACAGAGCATTTTAAACAGTTTACAGAAAGATTCAGGGGTTACTTCAACACATAAATTCTTAGATTGTGTACACTTCTGCTTAAAATCTTAAGACCAGCTGAGAAATAGCACAAATTTAAATTTTGGACTGTTACAGCTTAGCCAGGAACTAAGTAGAGATTAAAATGCAATGGAAAAAATGGGAGTGAGTTTAAGACCATAACTAGAAAAACCCTGAAAAACTCTAGAATAGACATTAAAGTTGAAAAAAGGGCTCAGCTGTGAGTGTTGATGTGAGTGTTTCCAGGAGGTTATTGTGAACTTTTCTCCAAGTGGTGAAGATGCTTCATGTTTGTCATCCACTGTCTGTAACTAACGTCCATTTTTGTAAACTTCCCTCTCCATCTGTCCCATAATATTCTCAATGTGATTTAGATCAGGGGAATATGCAGAATTATCCAAAAGAGTGAGATTATTCCTCTTGAAGAAGAAGAAGTCCTTTGTCAGGCAGCCATTGTGACATAGTGTCTTGTTAAAAAAAAAAACAGTACTTAGCACACAGAGCAGGGCCCTCAGTCATGAAGGACACACCCTGCAACATCTCCAACTAGTCAGCTGATGTTTGACGCCCCTGAACAACCGTCAGGTCCATTGTTCCATTGAAGGAAAAAGCAAATCATGATGCACCCCTCCACTGTGCCACCTAGAAAACGTCTCAGTAGGATCTTATTGTCATGACAGAAACGTTAGACACCGTCAGGGCCATCAGGGTTACATTTATTCTCCTCAGAGGATCAAACTTTCTTCCACCTTTCACTGTCCTATGTTTTCTGCTCTGTCAAAGCCCAAACTGACAACTTAGTGGAAAAAGACGAGGCCTTTGAAGAGGTTTTTGTTCTTAAAGCTCTTCTCTCTCAGACGCCGTATGATGGTTGTTGCGCTGCAGTCGGCTCCTGTAATGGTCTTAATTTCAGTCAAGGATCGTCCTGTGTCTTGATCATCAGCCAATCAGATCCTCAGACTCACTGGTGAAATGTTTTTGGTTCTACAACTTGACTTTTTTATCCCATAACCCTCAGGATCTTTGAAGAAATTCAAAATGTCTGTCTTACTGCATCCAACCTCAGCAGTGATGGTGTTGTGTTGTGAAAAGTTTTGTTTATGCAGCTCAATAATCCAACTACACTCAAAGAGAGAAAAATTTGTAGTCTTTACCATCAGGAGGTCATGACAATGTGAATACCTGACAGAAAATGACCTTGAATCCCCACTTTTGTGCTAATTTTGTCTTTTAAAGGCTATTAATATGCTCATTGTGTTTCACTCTCATTTATCCTTTTTCATTTAGAAACTACTTCAAACCTTTTTTTTTAAGATCTAATGGTGCAAAATTTAAATTTGTGCAATTTTGTAACTGGTCTTCATATTTTAATCAAGAGTGTGTAAGTTGAGCTAAAAAACATTCATCCTCTGAAATCCACTCCAAGGCTGGAGTCAAAGTGTGAGACCAATAGTAATAGAAAGTTTCAAGTTTGTTTTTTTTTCTCCGAACCTACAATGAAAGGTAACATTGGAAGTTTTTTTCAAGCCCAACAAGCCCGGAGCAATAAGCAATAAGAAAATGTTTCTCCATAAAAAAAATGTTTTGTGCCTTAACAAGCCACTTAAACGGCTGGAGTGAATGTGGAGAGCAGTCCATCACATCAGAGAGTAAAACCAGTGCTGTCAAAACAACCATGAAAGTTCATTACTCAGATTTACTCCCTCGCAGCTGCCTCAGACGAGCCATGAAGCCTTTAACTTGGCAGAAAAGGCTCTTAAATGAGCTGTGCATATTTTCCACTGCTCTGTTTGGAGGAGTGCAGCGCGGAGGCTTCAGACTCCTCAGACTCCTCAGACTGAACCACACGTCTGTAAAGTACTTCACACCACCAGTCGACTTCTGTCTGCTTGACCTCCAGTAGACAAAGTGCTCCCTCTGAGGAGCAGCGGGCCTTGTATTCCTATTGTTCAGATCTTATTTAAGACACGGCCTTCGCTCTGAAAACGTGGGCTCCCTGTGTAGATCGATGTTGTATCGAGGGGTGAGCTGTGAAGAAGAGCCGGCCTTGACTTCCCTTTGATTGAGCAGCACAATGATGTTTTTGTTGGAGAAGAACATGTAAGAGAAGATTTCCAGCTTCCAAACAGACGTCTTTTGCTAGATCTTGCGGCTGAAAATAATTGTCTTCTGATGGATTATGGGATTGATTGTGGGGGCTGTGGATGGCGCTCTCTACACAAACAGTTTTACTGCTCTTAATCTCTATTTATAGGTTTGCATAAAATCAGAGCTGTAGGTTTGGCACCAGGTTTTGTCATCAGGGAGGTTCTTATAGATTTGTCGAGCAGGCATTTGCTATGCAGAGAAAAACACTAAGCTTAGCTTTAGGTAATGTTTTTAGTAGGTATTTGCATGCTAATGAACTAGAGCTGAATTTTCATCACCATTCTCCCATTTCTTGGACTAAAAAGAAATGCAATGCATGATTTTTCTGTATAATCTTTGCCAGAGGTGTTTAAACATTTGATTTTTTTTTACTGACATATCTATTAACTTTGAAAGTAACTGCTAAAAAAATATGTTAGTTAACTCTTTCTTTTAGTGATTTCTGTAAAAAAATCAGCCCCTAAGTGTGCTTTAACATCCTCAGTCCATCAGCAAAGACTGATGAAATCAAACCTCGTCAGGCGTAAACAATAACAAACTGCTTCTGACTAAGAGAAATATTCTCCATTAAGGAAAGTATGTCAGGATGTTTTTTTATGGCAGGATCAGGTTCTGGGTTTAATCAGGATTATTTTTGCATTTTCAGACTATTTTGACTTGGAAACAACATTTTGAGCCACACACTTTTCACAAAGTTTACCTTCATTGTGAGCTTTTCTTGTTCTTCTTCAGTGTGTTTTAAAGAGTGAGGGACATGTCCCCTGGGGGTGCCAAAGAGTTCCGGGGGAGGAGCATGAAGAGGCACTTTAGCGACTCTTTTTCAAAAGAGCACTAGACGAGCAACAAATATCGACTTTTCAGAGTTTGGGGACTCTGCCACACTGCAAAAATGGAAATCTAAGCAAGTCATTATGTCTTATTTGTAGTAAAAATTGTCTTATTGTTCTTAATTTGAGCCACACTCACCAGACCAGGTCATAAAAATGTCTTATTTCAAGTTTTTTAAGACAAAAATGAGGTGTAAATTGCTTGTAACAAGTCAAAAAAATCTACCAATGGGATAAGACGAATTTGCCCGGGAAGTTTCTTGAAATTAGAAAAATGTCTTAAAACAACAGTCTTCTATTTTATCCCATTGGCAGATTTTTTTTACTTGTTACAAGCAATTGATGCCTCATTTTTGTCTTTAAAAAACTTGAAATGAGACATTTTTATGACCTTGTCTAGTAAATGTGGCTTAAATCAAGAATAGTAAGACAAATTTTACTAAAAATAAGACATAATGACTTGCTTAGATTTCAGTTTTTGCAGTGCATGAAAGCACATTTTGACCTTACTCTCCTCAACGAGCAGCAGTGCTGACGTGAGCCCTTCCTCCTACCAAAACACTCACAGGTGGACAAGTCCTCCTTGCTTGCAGTCGTCCCTTTCAGCTGCAGCTAAAGCAGGTGGCTGCATGTAAATGAATCACATATGTGCTTTCTTTTGAGTCACTTCTGCCAGTCCCAATCCCAGATGGAGGGTTGGGGGGTGGCAATAAGTCATTTAAAAAAAAGAGTTCATTTGACATTATAAACATATTTACTGTGTTTTTTTACCCACTTTGTGTCTCTCCCACCGTGTTATTCCTCTCTCCTGCAGTGTCAATTACAGATACATGCAAATGGCTCATTACACGACTGTTATTTTAAGGCTTAAGAGCTGTCATCTTACTTTATTTTCATGTTCCATGACCAGGCCCCCTCCTTCCTCTCCCCCACCCTCTGGATTGCCTTCACACTGTACATTCGAACCTGCACAAAAACTGTCCACTTTCAAAACCCACCTCTTCAGAACTGCTTTTACTGTTTGATTGCTTTTAATTGTATTCCATGCTTTTTCATTGTTAATGTTTTTTTATTTCTGTAACATGCTATACGATGTTTTTATACCCAGTATAGCATCTTTGACTGTTTGGAGGGGTGCCTTATAAATTGGATATGTTTTCATTTTTGTATGTTTGAAGCTAATGAAATCATCACACTAAATACACAAATGGGTATTGATCTTTATTAATCTAATTTGACCCGTTTTTACTAAAATATGGGAGACTTATTGGGACTCAATGTTCAAAATACTCAAATGGTTTGTGTATGAAACATAATGGATTATTCATTTATCATTATCATAGTCCTTTAGTTAAAACAAGGGATGCCCAAGTGACTTCATGTTCTCTAAAGAGAGGTTTACTGTCCTACACTTGTAAAATCCCTTACGTAATGTGTTTTTGGACTCTCACACTTCTACATTGTGCTAGATAGATATGTTCATTTAACCCTCTGATGCATGAATTATGAAAGTCAGTGTCAGGGTTTTTCTCTTGAGTGTTTTTATTTGTCTTAAAGCATGAAAAAAAGTTTTCCAATTTTTTTTTTTTTCAAATAGTTGTAACTGAGCATTCAACATAAAACAGTGTAAACGTAATGTAAATATGACTTTTTTTTTCTTTCTTTGACATCTTTTTTTCTTTTTTCTTTGTTAACTTCATGAACAATCTTTTTTTAAATGTTTTGCAAAACTTTTTAACTCTCTGTCATCCATTTTAACACTGATTAATTTATAGTTTATAAGGTGTTTCACCCTCAAATGTTTGTCTATAACTTTTTAAAAATATATATACATGTTTGGAAAAAAATTGAAAACATTTTTTCAGGCCCTAAGAAGAATAAAAATATCCTGACACAGGTTAATATGAATTTCCACCACATGAACCATTGAATTTAGCAGTAAATAAGTTTAAAATAGGTGTCCACTGTAGTGACCAATATGCACCACAGGGTTAAAGACATCAGCTGTAAGAGTTGAGTTTTTGTAGAATGTGCAGAGTTTTAGCTTTACACAAGTAGTCTCTTCACAGTCCAGATGTAGTTTGGTGAGACTTTACTACATAGACTTTGCTTTGTTTGTTCACTCAACAAAATGTAACTGTACACATAACCTTCAAATATGATGAGCTTTAGAGCCATGGCCATGATTATTACACTGTAAGATGAAAACTTGGGATTGTATTGACATGGATCTCTGACCTGACTTTGACATGACTGATCTGATTATATAACTTCTATGACTCTTCTGAAACTGCCTCTGATGCAGCTTTCATGACTCAACTTTTCTGATGACTCCTCTCCTCCTGCGTCTTTCACAGATTATCCTTTTACCATCTAAACTGACAGAATCCAGATTTTGCCAAAATAACAAGAACCACTAATCTGTTTTAACCAACGTAAGCAGAACGTCGCTGCTTTGATGATTCGTCTGCTAACAGTGTTCATCTTAGACTCTGAACCTTCAAACAGACTGACTTTCAGCCTCTTCCAAACATTTGGTGGATTTGCTGAGCTTGCATTATTCAGGCCAACTGGCCCCCTTTTAACTTTCATTCTAACCTCATTGAACTCTTTCTGGAGCACCGAACGAGACGCCACAATAAAGTGAGTCAGGCTCCTCCGGCATGGACTTGCACACTCATCTTTTTCTGAACAATGAGCCGCTTCCTGATTCCTTTTGTTTTCTCTCTGTCCTTGTTTTTGATCTGAGTCCCATTTTTCAACGATTCCAGAGAAAAAATGAGTTGAGCGCTGGATTCAAGGGAGCCACGTGTTCATAGTGTGAACATGGGTATGGTGTAACTAAAGGTCTTTTTGTTATAAAAGTGCATCTTGGTGTCTATGTTTTCTATTTCTACCTCCATTCTCTTGATGCCTCCAACTCCACGTCCTCCATAGTACGAAGCATCCACTGTGGGCCAGCGCTTCTTTGGAAAACCGTCCTCATCATCCTGAAGATGACAGAAACAGTCCCAGCTCATGACAGGAAATTTAACAAAAACATACACACTTCATTTACAAAGCTAATATTATGAAAGAAACTCGACTCAATCATGTTGTAATAACTCAGTAAACAAAAGTAAATCACTTACAGAAAGGTCCTCTATTACAGGAGGCGGTGGCTCATGAATGACCTGGAAACAGAAAAGAAAAAAAAAAGAGTGAAGCTCAAAGAACAGCTGGTGGTTTCATTACGTAACATTAGTTTTTATGTGTTCTTCGCTGAGACAATCAAACCGTACCACAGTGCAGCAGAGAGGCCAGAACCACCAGAGCAGAGCGATAGTGAGCAGGAGCAGCAGGATGAGCAGAGCGATGGCTACAAATTTCCCATCAGACTGGAACACAGGGACACAAACAGGACATGAACAGAAGGAAACACAAACATTCACTTCCTCTCTCTGGCCTCTTCATTCGGTACACTTCCTCAACTGCATGTAAATGCACTTATCGAATCAGCCAATCACATGGCAGCAACATGTAGACATATAGACAAGCTGCATAAACTCAAATCGAGCATCACGATGAGAGGGAAAGGTGATTTAAGAGACTCTGAGTTTATGACTTAACACACTGTCTGTTTCTTATCAACTATAATCTGCGAGGGTGGGAAAGAATCAGAGAGGAAATTGTGAATTACATCGAAGTTTCTGTGACATCTTGTCTGCATCTTGGCCTTTAATGAAAAACAGAACTGAAGTAAAGTGTCAAACAACTGGAGCTGAATATTTGAAGTTACATAGATGAACTGGAGGAGTTTGTCAGTGCTGTCAAACTAAATGTCCAGTTGGAGTAGATGGATTCAGGAACCTTTGACGCAGTTGTGTACAGTCAGCATCTAAACTAAAATATCTAAGGTACTCTGACCACAAGTGTTATGTTTGTTTGTTTTTTTCATACTCACACAGGTGACTGCTGTTATGGTGACAGAGCTGGAGATGAAGCTGAGGCCGTTATTCATGCTGACATACAAAGTGGCAGTCCTGTAGAGATGGAGCGACAGGAAATGAAAGCAAGGTTAGTTTTGTATTGTAAGTATCCATAAAAAGAATTTAATCATCTGATTAGTTGAGCACAGAAGCCCTGAAGAAATATGCATCTATATGATGCTGTGCACCACTTGCTAAGTTAATTACTTAATGGTGGTTATTTTCTCTACTTGAAGTCCCTTGACTATAATTCATATTTCCTGCATTGCAAAAGCACCAGGTAAAAATAGAACCACACTCTATAAACAACCAAATTAACAGATTTAACAGTTTTCATGCAGCCATGTGGGTTGTTTAGAAAAAGGTAGGGGAGGGGCCCTTATGTTTTCAACTTATAAAACCCACCCACAATTCTAAGGGCATGGTGACAGTGACCATCCATACCATGCCGTACTCAAGCATGATTGCCCTCCAACAGGAGACACAATTGGGTCAAAAATCCTGCGCACAAAGTAATGTCTCACGAGCGGTGTGCATGATTTCACACGCCCGGATTTTGACCACCACATGCAGATTTGAATCCTGCAAACTCAAGAGGATCTGCACGAGGGTTGTTTCTGTGCTTGCTGTGCATACACTAAGCACGCTATTCATTTGTGGAGTGCTCTCTGCGCATGCGGGGTAAGAATTTTGACCCTTTGGGGGCGGAGCTACTGGTCTTTAATTGACAGCTCTCAGAGAGCCTGGGGTTGCCAGGTAAGAAATTTTCACATACAGGAGACAGGTGTCATGCTAATGCACTTGCCAATGTACTAGAATTTGTGTGCCCCCCCTCCCCTCCTAGGTACTTCATATACTTATCTTTGACTCCTGATATTTTGAACAAGGTTTTTTCCTTCTAGCCACAGAAATGAGGGGGGCACAAATTCTGGCAGAGGAGAAAACCACTCCGAAATAATTGGTTTTCCCCTCATATCTGTGGCTTGTAGAGAAGAAAACTTGTTCATAATCACATGGATTATAGAGTAGTATCTGAAGTACCTATGGAATAAATCATAAATGCACGCAGTAGTCAAAATCCGGGGGTGTGAAACCAAATATGTCATGGTCTGTGTTTACGGTCTGTGCTGCTATATTATTCTCTATCATGTACAAACTTTGCCTTATGTGGCACAAAAAATGATGATTTGGACGGACTCCCATCCCATTTTTCTTTTTTTGATTATTATCGATTTTCTTATTTTGTTGTTGATTTGTTTGTTTGTCTCAATTTGTGTTAAGGTGTGTTCTTTTTTTTTTTCTTTTTTTTTTTTAACGAGGACAGTTATTGAAAAGAAAGGCAGTCTTGTTTTGAACCAGTATTGCTGTCTTTTGGCAGCTTGAAACATTTTGAGGTGTTCCCTTTGCCTCTTTCTTTTTCCTTACTCTACTCTCTTGTTTTTAGTGATACTGCAGAGTGTCCTTGTCTTTTTTTATGTGTGTATGGATTAAAAAGAGCTATAAAGTATAAAAAAAAAAAAAGCATATTTATCCGGGCGTGTGAAATCACGTACACCACTTGTGAGACTTTCTTCTGTGCGCGGGATTTTTGACCCCATTGTGTCTCCCCTGTTGGCCAGTACGGCCTGTGGGCTGCAGGTCACACCACTACAATAAGAACCAGACTTAAGGCACACACATGGCCTGTTTAACTCATCATAAAGCGTCTGTTCACGAGATGCAGTCTCATCAGGGTCGGCATAGAGGAGAACATAAAGAACATGACTATAACTTTAGTCACTTTTAGGTTTCTGTTAAGTCATTTTGGACCAACTCAGCCCTCTAACACCCCCGCCATTGTTTAAAATGGTTGTGTGGTGGAGCTTTCCCAGGGATTGTACATCATGGTTTGTACATTATGTCCTGTACGTCTGCTTGTGCCCGTACACACAGAAGCACACCTCTCCAAAGTGTGCCAAAGCCTGTGGTCACACTGGCCAGAAAAACTGGGATCATTAGGGTTAGATCATGTTTGGGCACAGTGCAGATGGCTGGTGTGACAGGGCCCTTAATTAAGGACCGTGATTGGTCCTTTGTATCTGAAGTTTGAGGAAAACTGTATTAAAGTGATAGCAGCTCCGGCCTGAATATGAGCTGACTGATGGATCTGGTGGCATCAGGACAACCTGCCACACCTGAATTTTTCCTTTTTTTTTTCTCAAAGTGAATTTTTCCGATCTTTTTACACCTTGTTTCAGAGAGGAGAGGACAGTGGATGGAGTCAGAAACAAGGTGGGAGTGAGGAATGACATACAAGAAACAGGCCACAGGCTGGACTTGACTTATTTATAGACATTAACCCTCTCAGGCTCAAATTAACTTTTGGTACCAGGAAAAATCAGATATTTGGGGACAATTATCCTTTTTGGTGGTAATATACAATTCTTAGACCTTCACATGCAATGCATTCTGGGATATTGCGGATTGAAATAAAGCTACCCCTGGGGAAAAACCAAGAGGAGATAAGATCTACTAATTGGCATATACTGTATCTTTATGCATTCAGGATTTATCTTATACAGTTTTGGTTTCAAATTACTGGAGGTTGTTCGTGAAATTTACATGAAATTAATGCCTTGAAAATCTGTGAAACCGAGGAGGCAGCCATGTTGGAAGTGACACAGCTCTGGCATTTGATGGGATAGTTGGAAACTATTTGTTGCAAATGCACAACTAAGTCCTGCAGTCGTACTTCTGAGTAAAAAAGGCTCATGAAATATGGATGTGGAGTAATTAGGTAACTAGCATTTAGCTGTTGCAAATCTGCAACGCCTGCGTTGAGAGGATTAAAAGCATTTCAGGCATCATCTTTCACTCAAATATCTTTAAGGAAAACAGTTTTTCTTCATTTGTTTGTGAATGTGGCTCATATTAAGTCTAAAAAGACATTTTTTTTTAGCTTTTGTAGTGTATTTGTTTTTCTAAATCATCAGAGATTTGTCCTTTTATCACAAGACAACAGGATGTTATCTTCAAATAATGAGAAAAACCTTTAACATCTTGAGGAAACAACTGAAAGGTAACTTGTTTCATAAGTTTCGCTTTGTTCTCTCAAAATGACAAAGAAAACCAGAGTTTATAAATGTCTGGATGCACATACACTTAAGACTTCCTGGCGACACTAGTTTGAAAAAGTACGTGAAAATTTACAAACACACTTTAGAATTTACAACTACACGACTAGGAAATGAAAATCTTTTGATTAAGAAATCAGTACAAACACATGGTCCTAATATGAATGCAAGGGAGAAAAAGGTCTTGTCCTCGACCTGTGTTTTCCATTGGTAGAGAGTGGTGGTAACCAGAAAAGTGACAAAAAATAGGATTAACATGAAGCTTTATTTCATCATATATTTTCATTTTGTCATCTGAGTGAACTGTAGGTTAATGGTGGAGTGAATGGGGAACTATCATCAGACTTTTCTCTACCCGTCCTCAAACTTCAGAAGATTCAAGCCTAAAAAATATTTTGTCTTATTAAATTCCTGGATTTCCTCTCTTTATGGAAAATGGAGCAAATGAGGCAGGAATGTGGTTTGTTTGGCCCGTCTGGCTGAGCTGGTGTCTCGCGTGTGCAAAGACAGCCTCGTTTCTGATGAGATCCACATTCCCCTCCAGACATCTGAGGAGCGCTGAGCGTTAAAGCAGACCGCTCAGAGCTCTGTGAGATGCTGCTGCTGAGGCTGGTCTGGAGGTTGGGGAGTTAAATCATTGTGAGCCACAGAGAACAGCCCTCCCCCCCACCCAAACCCAAACTGTGCAGCCAAACCAAACTTGGCACCATGAGGTTAATGGCTGCTGGGCCAAATACCTTAAGCTACTGCTTTTCTGATCAGGCTAATAATAGGAAGATGAACTTTATGTAACGTCCAGTTTCACACACCTACACGTTCATTGTTTTCTGTTTATTATATTAAAATTAAATCTGGACTCTTGAGACCACATTCTCTTAAAAGTGATGTATCAGCCTCCAAAATAATAACATCCAACATATTTCTAAACTGAAAGTAATCTCTGGGCGTAGTCAAGCAAGACTGTATAATACTGCAATGTCACCAATCTGTTTCTTAGGGAGGGATTTGAAGACCACCATCAATAGTGGACATATTGGAAATGCTTAACTCTACCCAGCTTTGTTGGAGTTACAATGGCTGTTTTCCAAACCTCCTACTACATACTACCTACTACTTTCACATGTAGTATGACTGTTTTATTGTGTCTGTTTTGTAGTATATTACTCTGGATTTCTGTTTCGGAGAGTGGAGCTGATGGATTTCTTTTCTTATCTTTAACTTTATCATAAATATAGAGAACAAACAAGCCACAAACCATTTCAGTCATTAATGTGCTATAACAATCAGTGGTGAAGTTACAGGAACAATACAATAAGAGATAAGTTAAATCAGAAATTAATAAAATATAAAGAAATAATAAATAGATAAATAAAACTAGGGAATAGTAATTGTAATTTTTGGTAGGTTCTTGGTCCTTTAATATTTTAAATGGTGAACTTCATGTAAAAAAAACCCACAAATTTAGGGAGAAATTTCAGGGTTGTGTCTTTATTTAATTTGTAAAGGTACAGAAATTTATGACAGCAAAATTGCCATATTTAATTTGTAATCTTCCATCAAAAGTTATTATGTATTGAAAATAAATCTGGAACCAACTGACTTTTTTAACAGCTGATGGAAAAACTGTGTCCATTTTTCTCACAAAGGCTGTCAGTTGAAAATAAAGTGAATAAGTGATTCATGCAGGCTTTCATGTATTTCATAGAAGTAAACACCCCTTTCATGATATGAAGTGAGCAAATCACTGTTTCTTTCGTGTCACTTCACTTCTATCTCACAGACCGTCTAACGTTTTTGTTTTCGTGTTGTAGTTGTGCGGATTTATTCCAGTAGGTGTCAGTAATTCAAATAAACATGAGCGCTCCCAAAGAAACAGCATTTACACTCTGCACTGTGGGAAACTGTACGCCAGGTAGACTGGTCGTATACTGTCTGCATACATTTTCCCTGATCAGTGGGACATCCAGGAATTTTTAGTATACTACAGATATCGCAAGTTTTCACATACTGCCTACCACATACTGAATTTTGGCCGAATTTTGGCACTGCTAGTGTCATAGGCAGTTTGGAAAACAGCCATAGACAGCTTTGCGCAACAGTCCCTCCAGTAGATTTTTACTCACTTTTTGTCACTCCAATGATGATATCTCGCTGTATGACAGTGTGCCTTTATATTCTATACACATCGCGGATTACACATATTAAGTAATGACACCATTTAACCACTTCTGGAAACTTTTAGGGCAGTCTAAAGCTACCATTTTTGCTGAGGAGTTGGCAAAACTGTAAATGAGCTATCTGGACTCAAACTTTTTCTTTTTAAACCAGGCTGTAAAGATGTTGGTTTTTGCTGTTAAGTTCAGCTTTTTTTGAATGGGTGTGTGTGCAGTTTGTTGTTTCTGCAGCATACCTCTGGTGGACGCTTAATGAACTGCAGTTTTTAGCACCTCTGCATAGGCATGGTTGCATGATTAAATATCTTACTGAAGCCTTTTGAAACTCTTTGAGAGAAGAAAAACTAACATTAGTATATGGAAGCAAGTATCAAATTTGAAAGGTTTTTGAATATCTTGTGTCATTGTCCTTGGTCGTGTCAACCAGAAATTCCTCTATTTTTTAATCTAGAGGCCAAACTTCCTAAAACTTGCATTTACTCATTTTTGAACCTTTCTCTCATTCATGGTTTGCAAATATGGATGTAATCTGCTGCTATAAACACCATTAGTTGTTAAGAAAACAAGCAAACATGCACGCACACAAAAGGGGTAAATTGTGGTTATTGCTTGTTTGGATTTTTGTGAACCCCTGGGGGATGTTTATAGGTGGAGTTTTCCCCTCTATCCCCTACAGAGATTTAGGCGGTTGACTCATCCAGTGGCTCTCTCCTGCATCAGCTCCACCTGCACCCTCACACATGTTTCTCATCACAGCAATCACCACCTGTCCTCAAGCTCTGCTCAGAGACAACACCAGTGCCAGGACTTGAGCATTTGAGCTCTCTAGCTTTAAGGAATGTATTGCATTATTCTAACTCCCACTGTTCTCCTTTTTTACCAGGGACTCCATGAGCCCCAGTGCAATTGTCCAATCTGCCACATCTGCCACGCGCCCCCTTTCCTTATTCCTTCCCCCTTATTGATACATTCACTTTAACTCTGCCTCCAGAATCTGCTTTTTGGTCCTTGCTTTTAAAAACTGGTTACAAACAAGCAGGTTTTCCTTCAGCTACAGTGAATTTGAAAGTAAACAATAAGCAGGAGGTCCTCAGAGGAACAGTCCGTGCTTGTTCTGAAAACACACACCTATAATGATAGCTTTGGACAGCCTTTAACTCAAACCTATACTTAGAGCAGCGTGGGACAGCCTTTAGTTCTGTTCATTCATTCTCCATTCATTTGAATGGGCCAAAGATTTTTAGAAAAATCTGAATATTTTAAAAAGTAAAAAAAAAAGTTGGGGATAAATCCTATAAAAGCACACCATTCCTGATCAATCTTAATATTTTACTTCTTGAATGGTCTGACTCAGTGCAACTTTGTTTGAGGAGCCCTGCAGTCTGACTCTAACTTAGAGGCCGCCATTATTAAGTTTGATGCTGAGGCTTAGCATTTTAACATAACAAGGGATGGGTACTGAATTTTGTACTAGGGAGTGGAATAGACTCAATACCCAGGTACCAGGCATTGGTACCACAGCGGCTCAAATGTGAAAGGTACCCATCCCTAATACAAGCCATCAAAAATATTGAAAAAGACCTCTCTTATATAAACCTGACTATGAGTTTACAGCTTTTTTTCTGTTTTTATTCACTATTTACTGTAAGGATCTGCAGAAACCCTGACTGTTCAGTGTTGCAAGGGTCGTGCAGTTAACATTACAACCCAAACAAAGGGTTAGGGGTTAGTAAACAGTTAAAAGATCAGAGAGCGGAAGTTGACGTAAGATTCTGTCATTTCCTTATTGCACGTATTGTTTAACACAGCCACAGAAATGACACCACGTGTGTGTACTTACTCAAAGTAACTGTGTCGTTTATACGAAAGCTGCAGAGAACCTTCTGAACATCTCGGGCGTGGTAGAAACCATTTCCCTTGACAACCACCTGGAACGATTCTGAGGGAATACATTTTCCACTTAAAAAACTTTCTTTCCATTAGATAGTTTTGAACAGTAAATGTATCATCTTTATAATAAAAAACATTAAAGTGTAAAAAATGTTTATAATGTCTAACTTGTTAGTTTGAGGGCTGCTGTCTTTGTCATATTGTTAAAAAGTGATAGTTTCTTTACCTCCTTCACAGATGCTGGACGGCTCCACAGCCAGGATTTCTATACATGATCTCTTCAGGATCTAGAAGAAATCGAAGACACAGTTCTTTAGAGTTTTGCAGTGAGGGTTGTTTTGCTCAATATCCTTTTTTGCTTGTTTGTTTCATACCGAGTCAATGACCCCCTGCAGAGCCTGGAAACCATCATTGACTGGAAACACATGGTCCTTACTGTCAGCGATGGTTGAAAGCTGTCAAAAACAAATGTTCTCACTCTGTTCATCATCTCATGTTTAGATATTTGATTCATCATCCGCTGGTTTAGTTGTAGAGTTACATGACGGATTTGTTTACCTGGGTTTCGTTGAAGTCCTTCACTCCCACACAGTACACCGTGGCCCCGAGCTGTCGCGCTCTACTTGCCTGATGTTAAAAGAAAGCATCAAAGAAACACAAAGTGGGCCTCTGTTAAAAGACGAATACACTCTAAATCACAGAGAGGAAACTGTTCCTTGTGGGTCTGTGGAGCTTTTAAGCTTTCTGATTGTTCCTGTGCTTAGTTCTGTGATGTCAATACCATATTTTAACACTGACAGTTACTGGAACTTCACCAACAGACATGTGGCCATGAACTCAACAAGCCCTGGATTTTTGAAATTACAAGTGCGATCAGATCAAACAGTTTGCCTTTTATGTGTTGTCCTGGGTTTTAAAAATGTTTTGGTTTTCTTCATTTGTACATTATTTTCTATCATGGTATGGTGAAGGATTAAATAAGTAGTTTGGAGCATTGTTATAAAAAATGACAGACTGTAAGATGAACAGCATGTCAGCTCCCCAAAAGTGAGACCAAGGTAATTGGAGCTCCCTTCGCTGATGGGCTGAAGTTTGAACAAAGCATGCTTCCTCTATACTAACGAATGCAACAGTTTTTTTTCTCAAACATTTGAAAAATTATTTTTATGTTTTTATCTTTATGTGAACACCCATCCCCCACATACATACATTTTTTTTAAATGATTTGGCGGTCCACTTGCAATCCCTTCTGGGCCTGCCAGGGGGCCACGACCCACAAGTTGGGAATCTCTGCTCCAAAGCCTTCGTCAGCCTTAGAACTTGAGCATTTCTCCAGTTACCATTTGGGTTATTGGCAGCCTTATCTCTTCCACTCGACTTCAAAGTTCCAGAAACTACTATGGGTTAAACAGCACTTTTTGTACCTTTTGCATCTATTTTCTTGACAGATGCATCTCACCTGGCCCATTTAGCCATATGTAACAGAAGGATCTCCATGCTGATTGGCTATTATGGCACAAATTCTTTACTCAAGTTCAAGTTTTTCAACTCTCAGGATTCAGTGAATGAGGTCAATGAGGCACTAAATTAACATCTACTTGTATGTAAATCACTGACACAAATGATTTCATTCCCATTTGGTGGGAATGTCACAGCACTTTGTGGGATTTACCAACAAGGAGGAAATTTTAAGTTAAATGTTACTTTTCTTTGTCACAAGAAGATGGACCACACTCAATACAGCAGCTCCATCAATACCAAGTCAATCCACACTACTCTCCTGTTCTCGCCAACATGTCCGCCGCTATCGTAGGAGGGAAGCTTCTGGCTTTGAACAACTGGGGGAAGTGGAGACACTTCATCTGACTTTAAATTCAGTCAATGCATGATTTTACGAGTCTGTGTAATCCCTTTCAGCCTCACGGACGTAGCATTAATATCCCATTGGAATTATGAAACTCCTTTTGTTTCTGTCACCTCTCTTTGCGCCATGTCAAACTGATTTTCTCTCAGTTCCCCGTCCGTCAGGGCGATGATGACACTTGCGGTGCGATAACCTGTAAGACAGAGATTAAGGAAGCTATGAAATCCCCCTTTTTTGGGAGGAGAATCAATCTTTGAAGAGATTAGTCATGTGATTGAGTGGGCAGCTCTGTGTATGATGACTCCTGCACATGTTTAAATTGAGTCACTACAATTGGGTACAAAAAGCTCCTCTGGGCAGGAGGGATGATTAAGTGTTTGAAAGTGAAATGATCGACTCACCGTCTCCTGTTGCGTAGTAAATTTGCTCGCTGGCCTGAAAATGAAGAATTTAGGCGTCAGTGGTTATATATAAAGTGGAGCTCATTATGAAAAGTTAAGATGCCATGCTGTTGCATAAGCAGGATCAGGTTCCCATTGACTTAACAGACAGCTCACTCACTCTTTTTAAGCCTTTGTCCATGTAGGTGTCTCCACCCGGCTGCACCCTGCTGAGCTCCTCCAGTTTGGCGCGGATCTGCTCTCTGATGAACAACGTTAACAGAAATAAAACATTAATGAAGTGGAAGAAGGCAGCACATTAAACAAAAAAGCCATATCACAGTGAAGCTGTGCACATCTGTACCTGTTTTCTGTTAGTGCCATTAAAGTCCGACCCTCTGTGGAAAACACGATAAAAGACATCCGCAGCTGAGGGCTGGAAACAGAAGAAGAACGAGAGTCATTTTTCACATTTTATTTCTCTTTAAATCTAAAGTTTGTGTTGTGGACTCACCTGATAAACTTGTGAGCCAGGTGGTCAACAAAGTAATAAATCTCATTCCAGTAATGCTGCACGCTGCCCGACCTGCAGGAGGATTCAGGAAACCAGTGAAAAACAACAAACATTCTTCCTGGTAGATAAAAACAGTAAATAAAAACATTGCTTTAGAGCAACATCAAAATGATTCAGTGTTGTTTTAATTAAGAGATAAAGCAAAAAATAATGCAGCTTGAGCATTTTCAGATCCTCAAAGTAGATAAACACTCAAACATGAGGGCTGGAAAGAGCCACTCTAATTACATTTGTGTGCTGGGTTTTAAAGACAAAGCAATTTTGAGGTGGTGTTGATTATGTAAACAAATAACAGAGGAAGAGCTGAAAGTACAGTTTTCAATGAAAACTCCAAAAACAAAGTCATAAAACACAGTAAACTCTCATTTGTTTTGCTGTTGAACAGTGCTGTTCTATTTCCTTCTTAATTAAACTATTGAAAAGCATTAACAATATTATATAAGAGTGCATTTCAATACATAGTGAAGAAGCTGGTTTGTTTCTGTCACAGTCTCTCTTTGTTATGACAGTGTCTTACAGTTCATTGAAACACAAAATAAAGTGTCACATGGAGTTAAGATATTACATAAGAACAATAAAAAGGATCGTTGATGTAGAAATGTTGGCCTTCTGAAAAGGATGTTTGTTTATATCCACTCAATACTTGATTTTGCATGAATCACCCTGGTGCTGTTGAAGTGTTATTTTTTTATCTAACCTTTATTTAACCAGGTGATAACCCATTGAGATCAGTATCTCTTTTGCAACCGTGACCTGGCCAAGAGGGCAGCAGAACGCATCCAAACATAACATTATGACAAGATGAATTACAACAATAACTTGATAAAAAATGACAGTGTACGGCGTGAAAATTGATTTACAGAATAAAGTGCTTGGCCTTACTCACAGATTACAAATAAGAAGCAATGACACTGTCCAATTGACTTGCATCCTCTATGTCTTAAGACCGAGCTGAATGCTTCAAGCGAAATAAGATCCACCATTTTTAAGTCACTTTAGAGAGAGTTACATGTAGTGAGAGCAGCAAAACTAAAAGCTCTTTTTCTGAATTTGGTGAGAACGAAGAACAGACAGTTTGAAGACCTCACAGGAACGCAAAGTGTAATGACTGTGCGTTCTTCGGAGTTAAGAATATAGATAAGAACTCATCAACCCTAGAAAAGCTTTATAAATCAGCTTCAGCCAGTGGATGTGCCTTCAAACCTTCAAAGATGGCCAATCTGAGAATTTGTACAATTAACAGTGATGAGCAGGGGTGGACTGGCCATCTGGCATACCGGGCAATGCCCGGTGGGCCGACCGTCTCATTTGGGCCGACTGACACTTTTTCAATGTGGCGTGAACGGCCCGTTAAAGCAGTATCTCAGCAGACGAATGACACTGAACTGGGCCAATCACATTGTAAGACACCAATAACTTTCCCTTAAGTCCTGTCCGCATGGAGCATTCGGGGGGAACAGAATAAATAAATAAAAAATCAAAAAAGAAAAAAATTTTAAAAAAAACGGCCCATGAAATCCGCTGATGTGCAGCCCATTGGTTGTTTTCGTGCCCGAGAAGAAAAAAAACAATGCTTTCCACACAAACGCTGCCAAATGTGCTGAATTTACAGATGTGTTTGTCACAGCAGGGCCTTAAAGAGTTTGCTTAAGATCTTTTACTGAAACATTTACGCATTTACATGACTGACCCTACTTGTTTCATTTGCAGCTCATTAACAAGCAGCTCCTCAAAGACAATGATCATTGATTGTTTTAGATCATAAATAAATATACATCAGTCCTTTCTGAACACTCCTGCTCGACCGAAGAATATCTTCTTTCTGGTTTTATGGATGGACCATAATTTGTGAAAATTGACGGCGGAGAGTGAGTGAGAGGGAGGTCGCTGATGGGCGATCGACATTAACTTTAATTGGAGAGAGAGCGGCGCACTGCACGTAAGCGCTTGAGAAGTTGTTTGACTTTTACCTCGGGGAAAGTAGAGTCCCATCTTTTACTGTAACTACGCCTATTCCACGAGCTGAAGTTGCTGAACCCTCCATTTAGCATAAATCCATCCCTTGATGAGCAGAGCAACATAANGGGGGGGGGTTGAACATGGTGGGCCAGTCCGGTCCAAAATGCCAGGGCCGATTTTTTGTCCCAGTCCAGCCCTGGTGATGAGTGAAACGTCTACACCCAGTTTCAAATCAATGATACACAGTGTCCAATGACTGTAAACATGTCGCTGAGGTGCTGATATACAGTTGTGCCTAAAAGTTTATACCACTCCAGCAGAATTTTCTGATTTTTTTGGCCCTTTCTCAGAAAATATGAATGGTAACACAAAAAACCTTTCTGTCACTCATGGTTAGAGGTTGGGTGAAGACATTGATTAACAAACAACAACTGTGTTTACTCTTTTTAAATCATAATGACAACAGAAACGTCAAAAATGACCCTGTTCATTTTTTTATACACACATTGATTACAAGTAAATAGATCACAGGTGAGGATGATTACCTTTAGTAGACATTCAAACACATTTGTGTTCACTTTTGTGCATTTATCAGGACAAAACCACCAGAGTTGTGTAAACTTCTTAACAGGCTCATTTTTGAAGTTTCTGTTGTCATTATGATTTACAAAGAGTACACTATTATTTTTTTTTCAATAAATGTCTTCACCCAACCTCTAACCATGAGTGATAGAAAGGATTTTGTGTTTTCATTCATATTTTCTGAGAAAAGGCCAAAAAATCTGAAATTTTGCTGGGGGGTGTAAACTTTTGGACACAACTGTACATTACATCACCTTAAACCAACAAAGGCAGAAAAGTAGCTGATACAAGAATTTTCCTGGCTCTGAGGGAGAAGCAGGATTTGTTTCTAAAATAAAATCCCAATTTCACCTCAAGTTTAGAGGCCAAGTTAGCAATATGTGCTTTAAAAGACAAATCACTCATTTTAATGAAGTCCTGGCTGCTTTGATAGCAGCCTCCAGCTCCACAGGTTCTTTCTGGGCTCAGGTCTGTTGATTCTGATGTCAAATCAAGCACAGTAACATCACGGTCATTTAAGCAGCTTTGGTTCTTTTGGTGCTGTCGGCAGGAGCCAAGTCCTGGAGGGAAATGAAATCAGCCTCTCAATGAAGCTTGTCAGCAGATGAAGCATGAAGCACTTTAAAGTTTCCTGGTAAATGACTGCGTAGACTCTGAACTTTAGAAAACACACTGGACCAACATCAGCAGAAACCATCATTAGCCGCATTCCATGATATTTTATATTCAAAATAAAGATGTCTGGATTTTGAATAAAGTGTAATTGTGCCTTGCCGGTGTTTTCATTACGACAAGAATTACGTACAACTTGAGTGAAATCTCCTCCAGTAAGACTTAATTTGGGAATGTGGAAGAGGGAAGGAGGACCGTAACTGGTGGTAACCATGGATACCACAAACATTTTAAGGGATGAACCGTCATTTTGATGGGTGTCGCTGTTGTCGCTGATGTCGTTAACAGACGAAGGCGTTTAAATCTGAACGCCAGAGTCTGTATGTTTGGCAGCAGCCACGTACAAGAGCACCAGACTCATTATCCCTCTTCACCCAACCACAAAAACTGCACCATCTTGTTTGAGTGGGAAAAGTGATTTATGTCTGGTGAGGGAGGTGCATCCGTTATCCAGGTCTGCACTGCAAAACAGAAATCCAAGCAAGTCATTACGTCTTATTTGTAGCAAAAATTGTCTCATTTTTCTTGATTTGAGCCACATTAATCAGACCAGGTCATAAGAATGTATTATTTCAAGTTATTTAAAGACAAAAATGAGGTCTGAGTTGCTTGTAACAAGTCAAAAAAATCTGCCAATGGGATAAGGAAAAAGTTTCTTGTATTGAGAGATCTTTCTAACTTCAAGAGACTTTATGGGTGAATTTTTCTTATCCCATTGGCAGATATTTTCAAGTTGTTTCAAGCAATTCAGACCTCATTTTTGTCTTTAAATAACTTAAAATGAGACATTTTTATGACCTGGTCTGATGAATGTGGCACAAATCAAGAAAAGTGAGACAATTTTTGCTACAAATAAGACGTAATGACTTGCTTAGTTTTCTGTTTTTGCAGTGCGGTGGAGTGTTTTTGTGAAAAAGGTGCTTCTATTGCTCTTTTGTGACACTCAAAAATCGAAAGTTAACCTCATGAGAACGTAAAATCTTTTCATCAAAATTTGACAGGTTTTCAATATTTCAATGTTTCCATTATCATTTTTTATTAAAGTTTTATGCAGTTCGGGGTGACATAGAATCCTTTTAGAGATGTTAGTATCCTTGTTGCTCGTGCATCTTTTCCTGTCTCACTTTTCATTTCTAATAAGAGGAGGAAAATATGAAGCACTGGTTTAACTGTGGTGGTAAAGCAGGTGCCCCATGTACACAAGCTACAACCCTTGTGTTACATAGGATTCATTTCTTTTTCTATCATGTTTTGATGATTTTCATGAATTTTAGGGCTGAATGATTCGCAAAAATACTCTTATTTCCATCATTTTCCCCCTGTATTGCAATTGCATTTATTTTGTGCAATTATTTCTAGCTCCCCCCCCATCCTATGTGTTAACAGACATACTGAATAAACATACTGTTGGAAATGAACATTGATTTTTGCACATTTTAGTCTATTTTCACTTTTTTCCCCCACCACTTTGGACCATTTTCTGCTGCTGTCTGACTATTTTTTGAAGTGTTTTCCCAACTTTCGTGCCATTTTTTGTTGCCTTTGGCTATTTTCTTTCACCACTTTTCACTGTTTTTTGGCCCTTCTTTTCCCCATGTTGCTACCGTCTGACCATTTTCCAAGTTTCCTCAAGACTTTCTTGCCATTTTTTTCTCTTTTTGGCCATTTCAGTCACTTTTCACTATTTTTTCACCACTTTTGTACCATTTTTGCAACTATTCCTCAAGTTTTCTCCCAATTTTTGCTGCTTCTTGGCCATTTTTTGCCACCTTATATTTATTTCTATTGCTACTTCTTCATGTTACTGCCACTATTCACTGCTTAGATGTTTTCTTTCAGTTTATCAGGTATTCTTACACATTCAAGGTTAAAGAACTATTGCTGTCTGTGATTGGAATATTGCAACTGGTCATATTACAATTTGATCTCATTTGAGATTACTTGCCCAGCCCGAGATTCTGCATCATCCACCAGAATATACACTTCAAAAGAAAATAGATAATGAAAATAAAAATGCTTGAAACAATTTAGCTTGCACGAAATAAGTCTCAGATACAGAAAAACAAAACTTCAAATGTAGAACTTTTACAAAATTTATTGAAATGCACCTGTAAACTTCTTCTATTACAACTCCAGAAACTAATCACTTAATTGGCTTTGGTGGTAAAAATGGCATATATAAATAAATATAAATATATATGCATAAAACAGTTTAAAAGATCTGCACATTTAGGCTTACAATATTGCATAAAAAAGTACCAGAACATTCAGCCAAAAAGTTTCATGATGTTTTTATGCACTCTTTTGGACACCAAGATCTCTAGTGTTGTTTTCATAATGTTTCTATTAAAATCAATAAACTGTCAATGTTTCATATCAATGCAGCAATAGAATGTGAGTCTGTTCATCCCTCCCTCAAAATGAAACCATGACAAAAAAAAAGGAGTCTGTGTCTTTTGGCTTGCGTTTGTGCTGTGTTACGTTTCCTTCCACGTGCTATCGTTTTTTCTCTTCTCTTGTGGCTCTGCTGTCATAATTAAAATGCAAAACAAAACCAGAAGTGCCACGTCTTTGTCTCCAACGAGCCCAGCTTCATGTCTTCATTTGTAAAACAGGCTCTGACTCAAACAATCAGTAGGTTGGTGGATAATTAAAGCGCACGCTGAGGCAGATATGATCAACCTGTGCAGCCTCTTCTCTCTCTCTCTGCTCTGTCTCTCCTCCTGTTTTCATTTATCCTGAGATGTGAGCCTCAGTGCACAGACAGCCAGGATCTGGGGATCTTTGGAACATCTGGCTCTAATGGAGAAAGGGTTCTGCAGACTGGAGCGCAGCGAGCTGGAGCTGATGGCTCCTGTCAGCAGGATGTGGCCAGAGTTTGACAACAAAAATCCCTACAGTGCACTTTATCAGGGAACAGGACACGAAATAACTGAACAAATCATCCGTCACTGTGTAAACACAGGTTCGGTCAGGTCTCACTACCTCAAAGTTGCTCAAACTGTGTTTACTTGGCTGAAGACGACCTGTTGAGAGCTTCGTGTTC
Source organism: Thalassoma bifasciatum (assembly GCA_008086565.1). Taxonomy (NCBI): domain Eukaryota; kingdom Metazoa; phylum Chordata; class Actinopteri; order Labriformes; family Labridae; genus Thalassoma; species Thalassoma bifasciatum. The sequence goes on along the minus strand of RPOG01000663.1, from coordinate 39,233 downwards.
GTGGCTTCATGACAGATTAATGGACGGTGTAATTTAACCCTTGTGTTTGCTCTCACTGAAGGATCCAAACTTTCTAGACAAGAGAAGCTCAACATGGGTGCTGACTTATGCAGAAAGGCTGTTTTTCCATGTCTACGTCCACAAACCAATACTTTAACAATTAAAACTGAAGTGTTATACAGATGATACTTCACTGTGTGACAGTAAAACGTAACACAATGGGATTCATGACCCTTCTGGATGGGGCCCTGGCTCACAGAGTGTGTAGGTCTCAGAAAATCTGCTGCCATGTGACTGAAAAGATTCCACTTAGAACGGGAAAAATGAACTCTTTGATCAAAGTTAACCAGCACAATAATTTCTAAGCAAAGGGATCATCGTTCAGACTAAAAGTCATGGCTTTTGATTTTCTTTTTTAATTATTGTAGACTGAATACCTTTGAGCTTGGAACAGCTCAAAGCAGACAAAATGAAACACTAAACGTTCTCACCTAAGGCTCTCAGGAATCTGTGATTAAAATTTCTAACTTTCTTAATGGATGAGTGGTAACTATAACTTTTATTCTCTTAAATAATTGGAAAAATGATCCTTTGCTTCTTTCAAAATAACAATGAACTGAGACGCAACCGATGTTTGCTCTTGATATAAAAGAGACTACTTCTAAAATGATTGCCTCTACTACTTCTACTTCTGTAACTTCTACTAATTCTCTCTCTACTTCTACTGTTTCTCATTTTATTCTTACTCCATGTTTTCTTATGGGCGTCATACTTTCAGCTTTGTTTCACTATTTTTAAGCAATTTCATTTGACATTTTCCCATTTCCCACCTCCAGCCTGAGCATTTCAATGCATTTGCTGCAAGGAAATGCAATCCCTCCAGTTAGTTTAAGAAAGGCTGAGGAAATAAATACCAGAAATAATTACTTTCTTGATTATGATAAGAAAAAATGGCTGCCAATTCAGACACACTTTTTGAAAAAGATTTTTAAATCAAGTACAGCATTTTAATTTACTTTTGCTTTCTCTGCTCTAAATAACTTGAAATAAAATTTACATCTAAGCTTGCAAGGTCATCATTGCTTGGATTTAGAAAACAGTTATTTTTCCTGCAGAGATGAATAAAATTAAATTAAAAAAGAAATGGAGGACTCTCACAGTGAGTGAACTTCATACCTTTTTGGCTTTCATTTCACTTGTTGATTTTTAAGCTTTCAGACATATCCCTTTTGTATGGTTTTCAGAAACAACTTTTTAGACCAATTAGGATGTTTGAATGGAATAAAAAGAGGAAATCTCAAATCTCAATGGCACAAAAATGGATGTCTCAGTAAATCCTCTTTAACTTTACTCTGCTTCACTTCAACAGCATCAAACTTTACAGGTGATATCCAGATGTTGTTCCATGGTTTGTTTAAGTCTTTTGGCTTCTGTTACATATTTTCAAGGGGATATTTACTGTTAGAAATACTATTTAGACAATGGAAAAAAATCCTTCCTTTATACTGTGTTTCATCTGCATTTACTCAGACACAGTTGCACCTGAGATGATGTTTAAACTTGTGTTGAAATCTCCCAAGAGTTGCCTTTATTGTAATATCAAGACAATTTACAAAGAGCCTATAATTGTAGAGATATACTCTATTCTGAGATTGTCATAATCAAGCAGGAGCCTCAAAAAGGGGCTCAGGAAAGAACAGGTTAATGTTATGTACATTCTCTGTTCTACCAACAAACCTCTGTAAGTTACATTAAAGTAACAGTAGAATTTTAAAACTCACTGTATCCACTTGTGCTTTGTTTTGGCAAGTTTGATTCTCCAGAAGTCTAATATAATAATATGCCTCAGTCAACTTTTATCAACTTTTTCAACAAGTAAACTTCATAAAGATCAGTGCATCTTATTAACAGGCAAAGACTGGTTCATTATGATGCAGTTACAGATATTTGAATGCACGCAGCAGTCTGCTAATTCCTCTGAAGGTCATCTGGAATGATGTTTGCACCTGTGTCTTCAAAACATCCAACATGAGTCATGCACAGAATATGAAAGTAATTCTTGCGCTCATAAGAGGTCGTAGTACTCACTTGTCCAAAACAAAGTAAAGGTCAAATCCTCCGTAGCAGGACGATCCTGCCTCCCTCCTCTCGTAGATCTGTCCCGTGCTGCCGGACACCAGAAACACCACCAGTATGCCCAGTTCCACGCCGAGCAGGACCTGCCTGCAGCACTGGGACATCACACCGAGCGTTAGAGAGATCATGGACACAAGCAGGGATAAAGGTCATTCAAAAGCTGGAGCTGCAGGTTTCTGACTGTTTTCCCTCTCACAGCACACTGGAGTATTCAGCCATGCTGTGCAGAGCAACTCCAAGGCTGGATCAGTGTCACATCTCCTCAGCAGCAGATGTGTGCTGGCAGAGGAGGACTGAAGCTGGACTCAGTCTCCCTCCACCTCTCTCTGTCTGCATTTCAGCGTTTGACCACAAAGTCTCAAGAGATTAGAAAAAAGCTGTCTTGGTTTCTTTTTTTGTCTTTGACTTTCTTTTATATATATTTTTTTTACCAAACAACTTTTTCTTCTTGCAATTTTTTTTTTTGTCTCAACTTTTCCTGCAAGTTAGTTCAGTGCTTCACCTTACCTATTAGTGCGCCCTAGTGGGGACACTTGCACAGTGCAATTGTGCACGTACACATCAAATGATCATTCGAACAGCAAAAACTGACATATTATCTAATTTCTACTTTATTCCAGGTCCATATAAATACATAGAAGCATAAAAAGACAATGGATAAGATCACAGCTCAGACTGACATTGTTGACCCTGTGGTGCATAGTGGTCACTACAGTGGACACCTATTTAAAACTTATTTACTCCTAAATTCAATGGTTCATGTGGTGGAAATTCACATTAGTCTGTCAGGATGTTTTTATTCTTCTTAGGGCCTGAAAAATGTTTTCAATTCTTCTTATATATATATATAGATAATTTTTTTTTTCAAGCTACAGACAAACATTTAAGGCTAGAACACGTAATATCTATAAATTATTCAGTGTAAAGTGGATAAAGACAGTTAAAACAGCAAAGCATTAAAAAAAGATTATCCATGAAATTACCAAAAAAAAGAAGTAAAAAAAAAAGTCATATTCACATTCTGTTTTATGTTGAATGCTCAAATATTTGAAAAAATAAAAGGAAAACTTTTTTTTTCATGCCTTAAGACAAATAAAAACACTGAAGGGAAAAATCCTGACACTGACTTTCATAATTGATGTATCAGAGGGCTAAAATACACAGAGACATTTGTATCAATGTTTCCAGTAACAGGATGAAAACCTTCTTTCACTCATTGCAGGCTGAGAAAGTGACATCATTATTTTATTTTCGGAATCAATTCATCAACCCATGATTTTGTACACAAAATTTCGAAGCACATCGTGAAATGTGGGCACATTATTAGTCAAGCCTAAGTGATTAATTGGGCTGATTATAGAGTGTCACCGATCAATCAACATCAGCCATTATGTAGCCGATGTATAAACTTTTTTTTCATCTAATATAAGACTATAATATGGCATTTTAAAGTTGTGTAAGTTACATCTTTGTTAAACAAATATATATTCAACTGTTGACTCCCATGTCCACCATTACGATCTAAAAAGCTTAATTTTGTGTTTTGCATCACATGTTAACATCTTAGCTCTCATAAAAAACATCTTCATTTCAACTAAATTTGCCAAAGTCCAAAAAAAGTGTCTAATTTCAGAAAAAAAAAATTCGGAGAAAAATTACACCTGAGTTGCTGGTTGGAGTAAAAAAAAAATTCACATAAGTTAAGTTTCTTGAAATAAGACAGTCTCACATAAGAAACTACACAAGTATATTTCTCTCACTCGACTGGAAGATTTTTTTACTCCTTATGAGAAATCATTTTTGTCTTTTAATAACTTGAACTAAGACATTTTTCTGGACTTTTCAGGTGAGTGGGGGTCATATTAAGCCTTTTAGGACACTTTTAACTCAAAATAAGGATGAACACTTGCTTAGATTTCAGTTTTTTGCACATTCAGTCTTTTTCTTTTTTAGTGGCATGCTGGGTCATGTCTGTATTTTTTACATTAGGGAAACTCTTCAAATTGTTCTGTGTTATTAAAATAGGCAGAGGTTTGTTTAGAAGACAAGTTTTCAGTTGTAAGCAACTTTTGGCTTTCCTGATCTGATTTATTACCCAGAGAAAAAGAAGCAGATGAAACAAAAACACAAATTAAATCCACCCTCTTGTGAACCCATGACTGGTAATTACAAAAGCTTATCTCAAACTCAACAATCAGAACCAATTCCAGACTCTACTCTGCTTTTACGCCTTCAGCTCCACCTGGGAAATCACATCTTTGGAGAGGAGGCAGGAGAATACAGTATTTCCTTTTAATGAGTACAACTTAGAAGTTCTTGTAGGTGGACTTTAAACTTTTGGAGGTGTCACACTGGCTCTTTTCATTCTAAATGCCAAACTACACTAACCCCCTGAAAGTGCCAGAATCATAAAACAAAGAAGGAATTGAATTCACTCTGACTCAGCCCTGACTGCTGAGAAAAGCTATTTTGTCTATTAATATCTTTACAGTTGGATGTGTTACTTTCAGCTGTCATCTGTTCTCCTCTCCCTCCCCCTCCATGCTCTGAATTTTCCAATCTGTGTGCATTTTCCCCTCACCTGTTCACCAGGTGCCAAAGAGCTTTGCATATATTTTTTTGCACAGTGATTCCTCTCCATCTGTCTACCTCCTCCTCTTTCAGCTGCTGCCCATCTTTAGGTTGTGTCTCCTAGTGAGAGGAGTGTTTGTATTTTCTCTGTTAAATTGTAGTTATATGTTGGCGAGCTCTCAGGGGTAGAACTGACTGATTACATTGACTCCAGCTGATGTAAATGAGTCGTTTTTTTGTATTTTTAAGTAGTTTTTAAACTATTACTTCTACTTAAGTATTTTTTGTATCAAGTTTTGTACTTTACTACACTTAACATTTCATCAGTTACTGACTAAAGAAATCCGAATGTATCCCAGCTGTCCATCAACACTGTGCCTACATTTGATTGACTGACATTTCTTGTGAAGTGATCAGACAAACTAACATGGAGGAGACGAACACAACCTGATTCTGATCAGAACCAGCTGTCCTGCAACCCGGACACTACTTAGTGAACTCTTTGAACTCGAAAGAGGCTGTGACTTAATGTAAAGTGCATCTGCATGAGTCATAATAAAACCACACAGGAATCTTAAAGTTTCGACGGCTTCAACCTGAACATGTGTTTTTCTCACATTCATGCTCTCCTGTTGGTTCAGCTTCAACAATAAGAACAGGGAGAAATGTTCTAACTGTATTTGGAGCGCAGGTCTAACTGACAGCTTTTCAACTCCTTCACCTCACACCCCTTGATTTAATGACCACGTAGTATTACACAGAGGTTATAAAGCAAAGGCTTTTTACTTTGAATTTAGTGGACTGATAGAATTTTTTTACTACCAGAGAAGTAACATTTCATCAAGGTAACTGAACTTGTATTCAAGTATTAAAGTACCTGCAAGCTGTTTTGACACAAATGATGATTTTTGTTTGTACCACACAGAAATAACCAGTTTGTTGAACTAAATGTTAAACCCTTGAGGGCACTTTTTTTTAAATTCACACATACTCAAGCCCTGAAAGGCCACAAATGGCCACTCTCTTAAAAGTGCAATAAAAATTTGATAAAAAAAACCCCATTATGTTTTCACTCTAAATGCATCAGATCTTTTCAACAATTTCCAACCTTTCCAAAAATACAAAATTTATAACATATTTTAAAGATTTTTTTCAATGTTTTTATGGTCTTTTGTAACAACAACTTCTTATTTTTTGACAGCAAAAACACAAAATATGTGATATTACCAATTCTATGGGTTTGAGTGGAAAAATTCTCATGAGGATATAATAGCCTTCACCATGCCAATGATCCATAAACATTTGGATAATAATGCATGATTATTTCCTGCACAGCTACAATTTAAAAAATAACATTTGCTCACATCATGGACACCAATGGCTTGTCTAAAAAAAAAATGCAAAAGAATTGAGGGGCAAAGTGAAAAAGTTGAGATATTTAAGTCCTCGACTGGTCAGTAATCGAAAGCTGCACCTTTTTTGATACATGGAACAAATAATTTATTGAAAAAAACAACATTGAATTCTTATCCTAACGCTTAAACAAATAACAATAAACACATCTATGTAAATATGAAAACAGATGTTTTGTTGTGTGCGTGCGTGTGTGTGTGTGGTTGGGTGTCTCAGTGTGTGAGTGGGTGTGTGGTTGTGAGAGTATAATTATTAACAATAAGAAGACTTTCAACCGCGTGTGTGTGTGAGAGAGAGATGAACGAACATGCCTCTAATAACATGAGCTGCAGACTATTTGCAGGTGCACCCTGTAAACATGTCCCCTGCATTTGTCACCCTGGTTCCTCACCCTCTTGGGTGATGGGCCCAACCCACATGAGCGCCGCTTCCTAATGGCTTCGGCCTGTTGCTCCTCCCTCTCCGTCTCTTCCCCCTCCATTCCCTCTTCCTTGTGGCCGCAGATCTCGGCCTGTCGGACCAGGTCTGCAAATCCCTCAGCAAACGGCCCCTGTTCACCATGGCTGGTGTGATGAGCTCTTTATCAAGCTGCTCCATGTAGAGGCAGCACTTGAAATTATTGCCGCTTTCCCATCCAGGGTCAACAGCAGTGCAGAGCACGCATGCATTAAAGCAAGACACGTCTATCATGTGATAAAAGGTGCACAATGGCCTGGGGCGTGTCCTTCCACAGCAGGAGTAAGTGCCACAAGCCTGCAAAAAGAAAAATAAAAGGAAGAAAGGGTATGAATGAATGAATATGTTTATACCTATGGTTTATACACGTCCTACTTGATGAATTAAAATACAGAACATACAGTACATAATCTATTGCTATGTCATACAATAAAGCCCAATAAGCAACTGTAATAAACAAATAAATGAATAAAAAAGTGTAATAACCTGGTCAAGGTGGTCCACAGCTCCTTTGCAACAGTTGTAATCCAGAATGATCTTAGGCTTCTTTTTATCACATTCCTGGACTTTCAGCTCCAGATGCCTTGTGCCGAGGAGGAGACCATTCTTCCTCCTTTTGGGGACAAACAACACCAGGGCTGTGTTGTTTAGAAAGGCAAAAACACTGGACAGAGCCTCTCTCCCTGGTATGTCCAGCAGCTGCAGGGGGAGCTCAGGCTTGTTGGCACGTAGGACCCCCACCAGAGCCATCCTTCACTTCAGCAGCTCCTCAACCAGAGGAAGGGAAGTGAAAAAGTTGTCCATTATCACATTGTGGCCCTGGAGCCCATCTATGAGCTCCAGAACCACTCAAATTCCCCGGTTCTTCTCCATCTGTGCTGAGGCAGACCTCCCTGAATAAACCTGCAGCCTCCAACCACTGGAGGTCTGCACGCCGCCGCACAATGCCCAGACTTTCAGGCCTTATCTGGCAGGTTTTGAGGGCTGATACTGCCTCAGAGAAGAGCATTCCCTAAAAGGGACCAACTGCTCATCAACGCAGATATCCAGGTCACACAGAGGCGTCAGTTTGTCCCTCCTCTGGTGGTCTGGCCAGGACAATCTGTCAACAAAATGGAGTCTGGCTGATCAGTAAAAACCTGTTTCAGGCTTTGAATTAACATCAATTCAGAACTGCCTACAGCAGTGATTCCCAACCTGTGGGCTGCAGCCTCCTGGTGGCCGTGAAGGTATTGCAAGTAGGCCGCCAAATCATTTCCAAAAACGTACGACTTAAGTGGAGTGTGATTATATAAAGCTATAAGATACGAACGAATTAATAAAGATATAAAGATACACATATACAGAACAACATTTTGAATGTTAAAACTATGTTAGGATAAAATGTTCGGATATTCATAAATGAAACATGTCCACTAAGAAGGCATGGTAGTGACGAATAGGTAACATGACCTGAAATGTAACAAATGGTATCAATGACCTGAAAATTAAGAAAATGTAATAAATAAAATGTAAAACAAAAAAGAAAAGCGCAGAGCCAGAGATGCAACAAAAATAATGTTTCAAAAGCCAAAATATAATGAATATCTCAAACTGTGACAAATTGTTATATTATAGGCAAAATTAGGTTCTAATAAGACATTTTACATCCACTATACTTATTGGGTTGTAGGCGGGCCACAAACCTTTTTGGTACTTAAAAGTGGGCCCTGAGCTGGAAAAGGTTGGGAACAACTGGTCTACAGGACTTAGCTCATATCTTCGTGTGAGCTACTGATGGAGCAAGTTAAAAGAATAATTTCAGGTTTGTAAAGAACAGTTATTCAGCCTAGTTTTTACTGAGAGTCAATTCTGCTAAATTTGAGGCTGGTAGCTTAGTGTAGTATTAGCCTGGAGCGGATTTTTAGCAGCAGTTAAATTTTTTTCTTTTTGTATTGTGCATATTTTACAGAAAGGAGGTAAAGTATGTTCATGAACAGGTGATTTGCTTAAATTACATTTGGTTCTAGACGGACTGTGTCAAGTAGGGTCAGACTAGCCAAGCTAAGCTTGTTTTCTGTCACCGGTGGTTCACACTTCACTGACAGGATCAAAATGTAAACGCTTTTAAATCTAACTCAGATTTTATCAATCAGGTTTTTTCGGCCATGGGTTGTAATTTTATAACTTCGACCAAGCGAATGACAACTTTTAGAGACATCCGGCTTACCTGGCGATTAGCTACGAAGGATTTCCGGTCGGATTTTTTTTTTTTTTTTTTCCATATATAAATCTCCGTGTTGCATTATTACCGTCCGACGGGGAACTTGAGACTGGACCCTTGACCTATCAAATTAATTGTGGGTCGATGTTTTATACAGTCTATGGTCGATGGGCACCGTTTGTAAAGTTGCTCACACTACAAATAACAACAACATTTCACCACATTTAGCCCTAATACGTCACTTTTTATGCCAATTTAGAGAAATATTTGTCAAATATTATGTGTAAAAGTTGAATGTTTTTTTAATGTGAAATTTTTTATCTAAATGTAAATGTTATATATGCTATACATTAATGTCCTGATTCTAGATATTTAGTTAACATTCTAAATATTTGCTGAGATAACAAAATATTTAGCTGAGACTAAATATTTAGTCAAAAATTCTAAAAATGTGGCTGAGATTTATTAATATTTGCTAAGATTCCCAAATATTTGATATTTCTAGATATTTAGCTCAGATGTCTAAGCATTTAGCTCTGAGTACTTGATATCTAGTCAAAAATTTTAAATATTTGCTAAGATTTCTGTACATTTAGCTTCGATTACTAAATATTTAGTTAAGAGTTCAAAATATTTAGCTCAGATTTCTAGTTAAATATTTATTCAGAATCAGCTAAATATTTAAAAATCTTAGCTAAATACTTAGAAAGGTAGCTAAGTATTTAGAATCAGGACATTTATGTGTAACATTTAAATATAACATTGAACATTTGGATATAGAATTTAACATTAAGATATATACTTTAACATTTATATATAATATTTGAAAAACACTTTTCCCAAATGTTTCTCTATATAATTAGCTCAGATTACTTAATATTTAGTCATAAATATTAAGCCCAGATTTCTATCAAAATATTTATTTAGTCTCAGCTTAATATTAGGATACCTTAGCTTAATATTTAGATTGTAAACTAAGTACTTCGAAAGGTAGCTTAATAATTTGGAATCAGGACATTTATGTATATCATTCAAATATAATATTTAGCATTTAGATACAAAATTTAACAACAATATATAATATTTGACAATTATTTTTCACAAATGTTTTTCTAAATCTGCAAAAAAGTGATGTTTTAGGGCTAAATATGGAGAAATTGTATTGTTATTTATAGTGTTTGCAGCTTTACAAACGGTGCCCATTGACTCACATTTAGTTTAATAGGTCATGAGTCAAACCCTCATGTTAAGCTGTTGAATCAGCACATTTTTCCTCCACTTATTTTGTGTAACTTTGCTCACTTTATACTTAATGAACCATGCAATATTGAATCCAAAGTGACCCTTAAGTGTGATTAAAGAGAAATTGAAGGAGAGAGAATGAGGTCAGTGATTATGTAAACGTGTGTAACCTCTGGTAGAGCAGGTGAAGTACCTCTGTCTGCAGACTCATGCCCCTGTGCCTGTGTTCCTGTGTGCTTCTGTGTGCCTTTGTGCCTTTGTGCCTGTGTACCTCTGCGCTCAGCTGTGTGTGGACTCTGCTCTGCTCCTGTCAGCGGATCACTGCTGCAGAAAACAGCGCCGTGTTTCACGCTGTTTCACAGGATCACACCGCATCTGCTCGGGGAACTTTTCCGCGCTTTCTTTCCTCTGAGACAACTCCTGCTCCTGAAGCTTTCCTCTGAGGGAAATCTGATCAGAGATTATGAAAGTCGCTCCTTTCTTCCTGTACCTGTTGTACGTCTGCCTGCACGTCTCTCTGGCTGCTGATTGGGAGTTATTGGACACCAATTTTACCAACGACGGTGATGTCATCGACTACAAGGATCCCTGCAAAGCTGGTACAGTGTCTCTCTTCCTTCCTCTTCTCTTCCATCGATCCTTTGCATTTTCAGCAGGATGTATTGAATTTGTTGTTGGCTAATATCCACAGCACCTGTAGGCCCTTACCTCTGTGAGTCTGAAATCTGCAGGTTAAATTATTGTTATTCAAGATACAAGGAGAGAAATTTAGAATTAATTCATGGCAACTGCAGGTGTATTATAACCATAAAAAGCCCTCTTACATTGATAGCATTAGTCTAATAATTTGCTTTTCAAACAACAATTTAAACAACCTGTGGTTAAAAAGTGAATCACTGACTGAAGATGGATGTATGAACACTTTACGTAAACTGATTCAACAATTTAATATATTCTAAGCATGTAAGTGAGACATTCAACACATTTTTATTTAAAACTTGATTTATGGACCATGTCTAAAGTTTTCAAATCAGTGCTTTAAAGTCTAAAGTTGAATGTTGTCTCCACAAGGCAGAAGAGTTAGGATAATATAGCAAGTATGAAGTCAATTTATTTCATATGTGTAAGGCAAGGAAAGATTATTTATATAGCACATTTCTGTAACAAGGCCATTCAAAATGCTTCACAAGGACATACAAACGATCAATAAAGAGTTCAGTGAAACACATTAAAAGAAAAGAATTGAAAATCAATTAATAGAAAACATTTTTACAGAAAATAAGACAGCAAAAAGAAGGTTAAATATATTAAAACGTGTAAAATTACAAGCATCAAAGTTACAGAGCAGAGTTGTTCAATAAAGTAAAGCTTAAAATGATGCGTCAAATTATCCTAATAAAAAGCAGCTATTGAGTCTTCACTCTTGATTCTGACTCTGGGGAATGAAAGCAGACTTGATCCAGAAGACCTGAGTGATCTTGATGTTTCATACCTAATTAGAAGATCATTGATATAGTTTGGCCCTAAACCACTTATTGCTTTATTAACCAGCAGGAGTATTTTGAAGTGTATCCACTGACAGACAGGCAGCCAGTGTAAAGACTTCAGACCTGGACTGATGTGATCCTGTCTCTTGGTCTAGCTGCAGTTGTCGCACTGATTATTCAGGGAAACCTGTGAAGATGCTGTTACAGTCATCAAGACGACTATAGATAAATGCACGGACCAGTTTCTCCAAGTCCTGCTGACACTATAGTCCTTTAATCCTCGACACATTTTTATGGTGATAGCGGGCTTTGTAACTTTGTAACTGTCTTCATGTGTTTGCTAAAGAGCCCGAGTCCATGATCACACCCAGATTTCTGGCATGGTCAGTGGTTTTTAACTGTAACATCCAAGGCCTTTGAATCTTTCTGCTTTGGCTTCAAACAAAAAGTAAGATGTGTGTTCGTTTTTTGAAAACTTAGACACATCTACTGTCCATGATTGACTGGTGGTGTGTAATTGTGTGCCATCTGTAAAATGATGGTAACTGACTTAATTTTTTTTTCTCTATAAACTGAGCCAGTGGGAGCGTATAGATGTTAATCAGAAGAGGCCTAAGGATAGAGCTTTGAGGTACTCCAGAGCCTTAAAAGTTACTTGATGGTTACTGGTGACACTGACCAACAAGTTTTTCAGATATAAGAAGACAGAACAGTGCTAAGATGAAAGCAGATCTAATGTTTCTAATGTTTCTCAGACATGACTGAAAATACAGTTAGGGTTGACTGATGCAGTTTAAAGCAGTTGCTGGAGTCACATGAGATAAAACTCTGTGAAGGGAGGAGTCTTTAAGATATACTTTTTTGATTATCCCTTTGGGGAAATTCTTTGCTGCAGCAGCTTACAACAAGAGACAGGGGGGGGGGTACAACAGTTTCCTTCCAAAACTAGAACAAAATACAATCAAACTAATTTTGACATGAAATAAAAACTAAAGAGTCAAATAAACAATAGAACATAAACACCATGTTATTTCTTACAGTACGGCTGCTCCTGACTTTTGCATGGAGAAGTAGCTGCGTAGTGGAAAAGAATATCACAGGGAGGAACTTCATCAGGTTGATAAACAAACAGCAATAGCATAATGATAAAGTGAAGTGAGTGCTGCAGGGTGGATATAGACTAAGATGATACAGTGGTTACAGCATTACTGCACAGCAATCTTTGGGAGATGTCTCATATTTTATTCAAGATGCAGATTAAAGCTGCATCATATTTATGAAGCTTGAAGTTCGGGCTGAATGAATGAATGAGTAAATGAATGAAATTTATGTTGATTCACCTTTTCAGTATTTGAAACAAATCTACAAACTCAAAGAGAAAAATGCAAATCTTCAAGGTACCCGAAAGATTGTAGGTTGAAGCTAAAGCCCATGTAAAACCTACCCCTCTTGTTTTACAAACAAAAAAAGCAAAACAAAGCAAAAAACATCACAGAAGTAAGTGCATCACAGAAACAAAAATGATGCATTGCTTGTTGTTGTTGTTGTTGTTATTAGCATCAAGTACATCATAACTTGATCATGTTAATTTACATTTTCAGTGTTGTATTCCAAAACCAAGTAATTCTTGCACAGCTTTTTTAGCCTTACCAATGTTCTGTCAAATACTAGCAGCAGACTTCATCCATGGGTTAAATGTAGTGGTTAGTATGCCTGATATTTGTCTCCAACACGCTGTTGGTCACAGGAATGATGTGACTTAAAGTTGATCTGCATGATTAAGGTCTACACTTTAGCTCTCTTACATATTCAAAGTGGCATTGCACTGCTAGGTTTAAGACAGAGGGTTCAATTGGAAGTGTTAAAAGCAAGACAGTACTAACTTCCACCCATCCATCCATCATCTTTTTCAGTCACAGGGGGCTGGAGCCTGCATCAGCTGACATGAGGTGAAAGATATGGTACAATCTGGACAGGTCTCCAACCAATCACAGGGCCAACATTAAGAGATATTCATTCTCATTTGTGCTGCATTAGAAGAACATGCAAACATCCACACAGAAAGGCACCCACAGAGCTGGGGATTTGAACCAGAGACCCTACAGATATGTTCATCAGCCAACAACTGCACCCCCAAGCAACCCCCATGTTAACATGAAACCATAAATTGACACACTTTGAAAAAGAAACAGGCAGCAAAACTGTATTTATAATAAGGCCGAATGACATGCAAAAAAAAAAAAATCTGCTTGTGATTATTTTTCCTTAAAATTCAACTGTTTCTGGGTTCCTTATCTTATATTTTCAACGAACAAATTGTGAGGAAGTAACATTAACGTTTATTACAGCATGACAAAAACCAATGACATTTTTTTATGCTACTCATGACTGCTTTGTGCCCATTTTCATCAATTTTCACTCCTCTTTGCTACTTTTGGAACATTTTTTGCTTCTTTTGGGCTAATTATTGTTTTATTCCAACTTTCTTTTGCATTTTGCCTATTTTGGTCACTTTTCACCTGTTCTTGACCCTTTTTTTTCTTTACCAATTTTGCTCCCTTCGGACTGTTTTTTTTTTTTAGTTTTCTCCCAACTGTCTTTCCATTTTTTGTTTCCCTTTGCCTTTATTTAACCGATTGTCACTGTTTTGTGTCACTTTTTCCACCATTTTCACTCCCTCCAGACTCTTTCTAATTTTTTGTCTCCCAACTTTCTTCCCAATTTTTGTTGCCTTTTGCCAGTTATGTGACCCTTGACTCCCTCCAGACTGTTTCTTATTATTATTATTATTATTATTATTTTTTGCTACTTTCTGATTATTTTTGGAGTTATTTACCATCTACTTCCAACTATTTCCCATGTTTCCTTTCAATATTAGGATTAGGCTAATCTTGCCAGCTTTTGTTGATTTTGTCCATTTTAGTCACTGTCCACTTTTTTGCAACTTTTTGGACCATTCACTTCTGACTATTTTTTTTTAAAAGTTTTATATCAACTTTCTTGGTATTTCTATGCTGCCTTTTGTCAATGTAGTCACTTTTCACTGTTCTCTGACATTTTTTGGGCACATTTTTGCTACGTTTAACTCTTTTTTTGTTGCTACGCTTTGCCACTATTCACCACTTTGATTGTTTCTCATGTTAAGGTCATTTTCAATAGTTTGGCTCTTTGGTTGACTAGGATCCAGTTACACTAAGCATAAAACTGCTCAGTTACAGCAAAAAATGGTTAACTGGTATTCTGACACATATTTTTGCACATTCTCCCTTATGCACATTTTCATTGGACTATTTAATTTAAATGTGTATATATTTTCTTTCCTCCTTTTGTAAAAAGTTTCTATATTTCTAATTTGTAGTTACTTAATATACTTTTTCTTATATATTTGATATTTAATGTCTGTTCATACCTGTGTTTGTTCAGAGAGAGCACTGTTAAACCAAAGTCGATTTCCTTGTATGGTTCTTGAAGATATTTGGCAATAAAGCTGATTCTTATTCTGATTTTAGGTTAAAGAAATATTGCACTCTGCAATTAGAATATTACAGCAGCTCGTTTTGCAATAAAACCCAATATGTGATTGCCCAGCCCTGATTTGTAACATTCAACAGCTTAAAACTGATGAGTGTTGACTCATGTCCAAAACTTTTTTCTCACTCCCACCTCTAACGTGGTCAATGATTACTTCTGTTACTCGTGACCCTCACCAGCTGGTTTGGGTCCCTTTCCACTGGTGACTTCTGAAACTTCCCAAACACAACACTGGTCTCCTCCGAGCCGTTGCCAGGGGAGCAGAGGTCGTTGAGGCCGTGCCAGCTCGGTCCTCGGCTGGACGCCGGTGAAATCCCTCTGGCTGCAGGGCACAGAGTACACGCTGCAGGGGTGACAGTCATTTACAGTCACCCTTTGCATGAGTGAATTCACTTCAAAGGCCGACGCAGCGCCCGCTTCATGTTTTCATTTGGACTTTCAAAGTCTCTTACATCACACGGCTAAATGAGGTATTAAACGGGAAAAACTCCAGAGAGCCGTTCTGCTTAAAGCAACGTGAAATCCTGATTTAAACAGGAAGTCGGGTCATAATGATGGAAACAACAAGTTCATCCCACAGAGGAAAGAGCAGTGGGAGGATTGTGTGCAGTGTCACACACAGGTTAACCACTCAGGGATGTCTTACTCTTGATGTTGGAGACAGAAAATCTTAGTCTGGGCTTCAGGGTAAAGTTTCGTGTCTCATTCAAACAACTCTGGGAATGAATCATATATTTCCAGACAGAAGCTTTTTTATGTACACACAAAAAGTTTGTTTTAAGAGTCTCTGAAGCGGTCACTCATGTCCATTTTTAAACCAGTCTGTATTTGCTAAGAAGTGATTTTCTTTCTCTTCTGTCTCTGTTACATTCATTTTGTTCAATCCACTGAACCAAAATACCTCCATAGATATGTAAATACATACATTTCAATAACTGAAATCAAAGCTGTATTTATGTCTTATTTCTTGCCCAAATTGTCTAATTGAACTCAAAATGAGCAATAATTACTGAAAAGTCAAGAACAACATCTTAATTTAAGACAAACATGACACCTTAAATGCTTGTAAGTAGTAAAAAAAGTAAATTGCCAACCTGGAGTAACAGAAACTCTCACGCATCATTCTTGTCTAATTTTCTTGAAATCAAGAGGTTTATGGATTTTTCAAGTGAACATGGTTCATACCAAGCCTTATAGGAAAATTTTTGCAAGAAATAACACAAATTCCCTCAGATTTCAGTCTTTTTTTAACTGTACTTTATTTTAAGTAGATCCACTAGAATCATGTTTAATACATAAATACTAACTTTGTTGTGGTTGACTGGCCAAGTCCTGATAATCGTGGTTATAATCTGCAAAAATAGATAACTAAAATGTGATTCTCATGTTCTATAAATTATTGGCACATATACCTGATCCCATGATATTTACCAACTGGATGAAGTTAGGCTGAAGAATTGAATATTTTGGGAAGAAAGTTGTGGAGAGAAAACCTAAATCATCCGCAGATTAACAGCAAGAATAGCAAAAAAAAAAAATTCCATCTGCCTCAAAGTATTTTTTTTGTTTTGTTTTGTTTTAATTTTTGTGTTACGTGGGAAAGACTAAAATAAAACATGCATAAATTCTGAAGGGCAGGGGGTAAAAGAAAAAAAAAGTCATCATACAGCACTTTTTTTGCCACCTGAGAGAGCAGTTCATCAGGTTTTAACCAGCTTTGGGGACAGTTTAGTGTTTTTCAAACAAGGAGAACATTGAAGCACATTTTTGGCTCCCAAAGGTGCCACTTTTGCATATGTTTTGGCTCCCAAACAGACACTTTAGTGCATCTTTTTATATAATGCCATGCCCTCCCACCCCTTGTCATACACACTACTACTGTTGTGGTCACTCACTCACTGCTTTGGTGGAGTAGTGAGACTGTTATTTCGCAGACAGTTTGTGTGTCAAAGGGCAAACCAGTTTACGAGCCAGTGATCAGCATTATCCCAACTTTACGTCTAAATTTTGGCAAGAAATGCCATTTCTATCTACCCCTGCTTGTCAAGTCCATACCACCAAATTTTTAAACCAACTTAACTTTAACAAGTTCTAAAATCTCCTGCTCATATACACAGAGTCTGACTCCAACAGAGCTGTGTAACTGTGGGGGTCACAGCTATTCAGACATCTATAGGTGACTCTGCTGCAACAATGGTTCAGCACAAAATGCCACGTGCATTGTAGGTCAGTGTTTCAGCTGCTATTCAGCAGAGATTGCAAAGTCCAGCAGAGTGAGATCACAATACTGTAAAGTATTCAGGTCACATCTTCTTTTTGTCAAATGACTCAGCAGTTGGAGCGGCCTGCTTGTTGGGGATGTGTTTGCTGATCAAACAGACACGTGGAGCTTAGCTCAGGCCTCCTCTAAGGACACACACATGCTCCTACAGACAGACAGACCGACACAGCTGATAATGATCTTTAATGATTCTGCGTTAGAGCTGAACGATTTGCAAAAATAATCTAATTGTGATTATTATTTTGTAGCTATGTATCACCTCAGTGTTGGGGTAATTGTCCATACATTTTGTAGTGAGCTGTGATGTTAACCCTGTGGTGCATAGTGGTCACTACAGTGGACACCTGTTTAAAAGTTAAAGTTCCTAAATTCATTGTTTCATGTGGTGGAAAATCATATAAGCCTGTGTCAGGACATTTTTATTCTTCTTAGGGCCTGAAAAATATTTTAATTTTTTTTCCCCAAATATATACATTTTCAAAAATATTATAGACAAACATTTAAGGTTGAAAAAGCTTATCAACTATAAATTATTCAGTGTTAAAATGGATGAAAGGGAGTTAAAATGTTACGCGAAGCATTAAAAAAAGATTATTCATGAAATTACAAAAAAAAAGAAAAGAACTCAAACGAAAAATAGGTCGTATTTACATGAAGTTCACACTGTTTTATGTTGAATGCTCAGTTACAAATATTTGGGGAAAAAGGAACACTTTTTTCATGCCTTATGACAAACAAAAACACTCCAGGGGAAAATCCTGACACTGACTTTCATAATTCATGCATCAGAGGGTTGATTTAAAATGAACTATTTGCCAATTGTCATCAACTTGAAATTTGTTGGATGTTTTAAAGGAATTGGAAAAACAGTGACCTACCAATTGTAAACTGCTTATGGGTGAAATCCGACACCATTTAAGATAAGCGCCAAGCTAATCTTTATCACATTATTAAAAAAATCAGAAGTAATTTCAAACACATAAAAAACTAGTTGTCTAATTATCACTTAACTGTGATGAATTTTGCAGATTTGTTAAGTAAGGTGTCACCCAAATATTTGTTAAGTCTGACTTATTTTTCAATCTTTACTTGTTTTTACATTAACTCCTGTGTTTTTTTAATCTATGTTGTTTGCCACAGCTGCCTTTTGGGGAGATATTGCTCTTGATGAAGATGATCTCGGCATGTTTAAAGAAGTCCACAGAAGCAGTGCACTACATGCTGATCAGAGCAACCAAACAGACTCAGGTATCAAAGCAGAACTGCAGACACCAAACCGAGAGTAATCCTTGTTGACTTTTAGTTAACTTTGATTAGAAGCTGAGAGGATCAGTGTTGACTCTCTGATGTACTTTCTAAAGGTAACAGCTCCACAGAGAGTACCAGCGGTCAGAGAGGAGCTGACAGGCGCAGTCTTCATCGTCTGCGCAGAGCAGCCACCTCCAGACCTGAGCGCGTGTGGCCGGACGGCATCATCCCCTATGTCATCAGCGGCAACTTCAGTGGTGAGTTCTGGATGGAAACTGAGAATCTTGGTCTTCTCCTCACAGCAGAAGTTTTCTTCCATGTGAGTTTGTGACTCTGTGAAAGCAGGTCAACCCTTCATTTCTTTCAGGCAGTCAGCGGGCCATTTTCCGTCAGGCCATGCGCCACTGGGAGAAACACACCTGTGTAACATTCACTGAGAGGACGACTGAAGAAAGCTACATTGTGTTCACATACCGGCCCTGTGGGTGAGTTGACTGAGGAATAATCATTGTTAATCAATTAATTATCAAGTAAAGTGGTGTTCTATAGGAAGAAAAAAGAATGCAGATCTGACCTCCTGACCTCCTGCAGGTGTTGCTCTTATGTAGGCAGGAGAGGCGGTGGACCTCAGGCTATATCCATAGGAAAGAATTGTGATAAGTTTGGCATCGTGGTGCACGAACTTGGCCACGTCATCGGCTTCTGGCACGAACACACTCGACCAGACCGTGATGAACATGTGAGCATCATCAGAGACAACATCCAGCCAGGTACAGTTCACTTAAGTTCTTACAAATAAGAGTGTAAACACATGTGTGTGTGTACTCCATATGTTGACTGTGTCGATGTGAGCAGGACAGGAGTATAACTTCCTGAAGATGGAGCCAGATGAAGTGGACTCGCTGGGAGAGGTCTACGACTTTGGCAGCATCATGCATTATGCAAGGAATACTTTTTCCAGGTTGGCATGTGCTACTTTTTTATGACCTGTTGAAGGTTTTCATTACATTTATTGGATTTTCTAACCTCTTACTCACACTTGTTTGACAGCCCTGCTCTGGTTTTTGTTAACAGTCTATTAAACAGCTCAGTTGGGGTCACCATTGGTTAAATGTGCTGCTCAAAAGCCTCATTGTTTAGCAAGAATAACTCACTCTGTCCATCCTGTCTGTTTATATGAACTAATAGAACAAAGTTTACCAGTCTGCTAATCATACCAGGTCTATACCCTGCTTCTATATATCCTAAAAGCCTGGTATATACCTTTTCCCATAAGCTGTGGCCAATGCAGTTCCTCCGAAACACATGAGGGTACTGCAGTCTGTTCATTCCACTTAGATACTGCTTGTGTTTTTTTCAAACAGCTATTGTTTTCATAATTTGGTATTTTCACACTTTGTTAGACTTATACGTTTTTCCCATACAAGGACATGCCTGACTTATCAGACAGGTGAACACATTGTAGCCATCTGTGAAGAGGTTGAAGGACCTCATCCTCACTCCAGCAGAGTTCAGCATTACCTATATGGCCTCCACTCACAATGAGCTTTAAACTCAGAAACAGATGAGTGACATCACGGAGAGTGTCAATATATATATATATACAGAAGCATATATTTTTTTCACAGTGATTTTGAGCATTTTGTGCTGTACTGAAACTGATAAATGTTGCAAGTTAGCATACAGCAACTATTACAATGAAGAATAGAGAGGAGACATGGAAGGAGATCAAGTGTTCAACTGACATCTAGTGATTGCAGAAATGTTGAAAATACAGGAAACACAATCCTTTTTAGCTGACCAATCACAGAACTTGCAGTCTACACTGTTTCAATGTGTAGTCACATTTTGAGTGAGGTGTGGGCCCTCATTGTTGATAAAGGAATATGCAGTTTAACAGCTCAGGTTAGAGCATCGATTCAACATATATTATGTACAAGTACAAACCATTAATGATAAAAAAATGTATTTTCTGATTTTTTGACTCAGCACATTTTGAACAGCGTTGTAATTCAGAGAAAACCGACGCTATGTCCAGCCACACCAGGGGCAGCATTATGGGTGGGCCCCGGTGAGCCCAGGTCCATCCATGACTTGTCTATGAAAAAATGTGTTTCTTTTTTTATCTGTTAAAATTTTTATCATTTATTTTTTCAGTTTGAAAAGGAACTTTGAGAAATTTTGGCACTTCAATGTCTTCTTTTTATTGTAATATTTGCTTTTTTCATAAAATGAGCTGATAGAAAAAACGATGAGCAGAGCTATGAAATGTACAGCCTAATGTTATGCAGCTAGGACAATAGGAGAACTTTGTGAAGGACTTCAGATTTTTTTGTCTTTTATGTAACCATGGGTCATGATGTAGCCACTCTCACAGCTTTAATGAAAATGGAAAGCTGTGGTGGTGCAGCTCGCTGGTCCTCTTTGGCCAGTACCATGGAGAGCAATTGCAGGTGTCGAATGCACAAAATCTTTTTAAAGATGCAATCCAACATCAAAGGAGACAAAAAGCAACCAAGTCCGCCTTAAAAACACACATAGTAACCGTCTCAGTCAGTCTTTCTTGTTGATTTCAAGAGTGATCTACTGACTTTTGTGACCTACCAAAACCTGAAATCCTGTCTCTGTCCATGAGCCACACTGTGAGAAAAAAACCCTATGTTGACTCATTGTTCAGAATTATCTATCGATCGACTCTCTGTATTCAGCTTTGCCAAATACGATCTGTAAGAAACCTCAGGGATTTTGTTTTTCATTGTCAAAGAAATAATTTCAGCAAACTTTTTATTTCTGTCTCGTGCATGTTGTTGCTCTGTGGTGTATTTTTTCCCCTCTGCTTTCTGTTTTTTACCTCCATCACTGCTTTGCTGGTCTGGGTCATGGAGGCAGGCCAAGCTAAATAAAGGCCTGGCAGCCCTGGCTTTGTTGAACAATTTGGGCTGGAGTGGCCTTTTTCTCTGGCATTCAGGAGCTGGCTCCACTGAGCCGCCTGGCACCAGCCAAGGGCTCCATTCAGAGCGCTCTGTTTGCACATGCCTGTCATTCATGGGTGCATCACCATGGGAACTGTGCAAGAGGGAGTTCAAACCCCAGGGGGAGATTATCAGAATCAATAAAGTATCAAGGTGTTGAACAGGAGAGGATCTAAAAAGAATCCTGTCCTCAGCAGGGATGAGTGGAGAGGTTCACAGCTGTTTTCCCAGATTGAGCCTCTTGTGATGACTGATTTCTGAATGAATTGAGGCTTTGATCTGAACTGCTCATGTTGGTGAATTGTCTTAAACAGAGGCATCTTCTTAGACACCATCCAGCCTCGTTACGACGTGAACGGAGTCAGGCCCCCGATAGGACAGAGGACCAGGCTCAGCAAAGGAGACATCGCACAAGCTCGTAAACTCTACAAGTGTGCCAGTAAGATGAATCATCAAATCACCATACCTGTGTGATCATTTAAGATTTTTTTTTCCCAATAAACACAATTAAAATATTCTCTCTGAAAGAGACCAAGTACCCTGTGCTTATAGGAGAATAAAAAAAATCAAAATCAGAATCAACTTGAATCTCCAGGTATGCTTGAACATACAAGGAATTTGTTATGGTATACTGTGCTCTCTTTTACAAGGTAGTGGTAAGGCACAAAAGGCAAAATAGTAATAATAAAAGTTTGCATGAAGAGTATTATCCACAACTGTAACACAAAAGAATAGCAAATAGATGAGACTAGTATTTACTGGCTAAAAATATGATAATAGTGCAGTGGTGAATGGTGCAAGGATGCAGATATTAAATGAGGTAGTTAACAAGTTGCAAAGTGCAAAGTGGGTTAAATAAAACAATAAATAATAATAATAATAATGTACATTCTGCTGTTGCATTAAATATCTATGTGTTTAATCACAGTACTGTTCTGAAAATATAAGATTATATATCATCTAAAATATAAAATATAGTGCTTCTCAACATTTGAGCTACGATGTTTCAATAAGGGAAGTCCCAAACTTAACTCACACTGATTTAACCATTTCTACCACTTAGTAAAACTATGCGATGAATCTTTAGCCTCAAAAACTTTTTTCTTTCTTTTTTGGTTGCACAACCACAGTCAAGTTGTTGAAATGACACATTGAAGGCATATAAGTGTACCTTTGTTTTGCACTTTATTCTTTTAGTTTTTTCATACGAAATGAATGTTTTGTATGTTTTAGTTATTGCACTTATTTTCAGGATGAAAAATTTACAAATGCAATTTTTCCTTGTTTCATGCAATGTCTTGGTTGAAATAACATTGTTCAAATTTCTGTGGCAAATTTACAGAAATCAAACTGTTCAATGCCCTGGATATTTACGAGTAATTAATTCATAATTGAGCATTTTATATAACTTTTTCCTACTATTTTTGGGATTTGTATGAAATTTCATACAAGGGCCTTCAAGTGACAGTTCAGCCATTGATAGAGATCTGCATTTTAAAGACTAAAAGGTTGGTTAAAAAAAGGTTTGTGGTTATTGCTCACCCATTGCAACAAGAAATGCTAAAAATGTTTCCATTCCTTTTTCTTGGTGAGGTAGTTAAAGGGTTAAGCAGTGTTTTGGGGTATAATCCTGTGTGTGTATAATAAGGTGTTCTGTTTCTTTATCAGAGTGTGGGGACAACCTGCAAGAAAGTTCTGGAAACTTCTCGTCTCCTGGATTTCCGAATGGATACTCAGCCTACGCTCACTGTGTGTGGAGGATCTCTGTCACTCCTGGAGAGAAGGTGAGTGACAAACATAAGGTAATCATCAGAAACCAGTTCAGGAAGTCAAGATATTTATTTTACAAAGCTTGGTTGATGTTGAATGATGACGATTCATCAGTGCAGAATTCCATTCATGACCTGAAAACCTGCAGAAATGGGCCCAAAAGTTGTCTCATCCTCAGAGTTAAATGCTCCACAAAGTTCACTGCAGAGCAAACAGCATGTGTCAGTGTGTATTTTAAAAACCTTTGAATGAGCTCAAGGTCCACACTCACACACTCACTGCCCCTGAGTCTACGAGGTCTCAGGTCTGTCCTAATGTTAGACTGTTAAAGTGTGTGATGGATCCACTGCAGACTTTTTCAGCCTCTCCTGCAACCTCTACTGAAGCGGCCTCATCTGCAAAGGGGAATTACCCAGAGTTCATAGGAATGAGGCTTGATTTCCAAGGGAGGCCCCCAGACATGGACACAATGGTTGGAATCAAAAACTGCACGAAAAAATAAAACTAAGAAAAGAGAGAGTAAAAGACAAAAACAAGAAGCAAAGAAGATGTTATCAGTGTTGATGCTTCAAAAATAAAAGTTTGCCTGTCTTCATAAGTTCATAAAAAGCCTGTGTTTTTTTCTGATCTGTGTTTTTCTCTGCAGAGAAAGATTTCTTGAATTTGTTTAGTAGTAATCTTGGACACTAGAGCTCAACTTTCAAAAGTAAAACAGAGGTCAGAGTTGAAGAAAGCTAAACAGTGATAGAGCACAGGCTAAACACGGGGTAAGTTGTTTGTGCTAATGTTTATTTCAACCCACATGCAGCAGTTATACTGCAGTGATCTGTTCAAACCTGGGAGTCTATCAATAAAATGAAGAGCCAGGTTACGTTTGCTCTGCTTGGTGAAGTTGGAGTTGGTAGATGAGCACTGGTAGGACATAACCAGGATTTACTGATGGTACACGCTACAGACATGTCTCAGAGCACCAAGCTGTGATAAGGTTTGCATGTTAAATGACTGTAAATATAAACATTACCTTGTCACTTTCCATTGGGGCAAAAGTTGTCGTCCTTACTATAGTGGGTGCAAGTGCTCGTGAGAAACGGAAAACACTAGCTTCTCCAGAAAGTCCCAACAGCCCCTTTAAGTTAACAGAGAAAAAAAATGTTGTGACTGAAGACTAATTTAAGCATTGTCAAAAATGTAGTATTCAATTTCTAAATAGTTTGTTCTGCTGAATTCTGCACAGTATGCCTCAAATGCTGCAAATAATATTAGTTTTAGGAATCCTAAAGGTAAGGTAAGAATTGAAATCTCACACATCTGTGCTCTGTGTGTCTCCTGTCTCTTAGATCGTGCTGAACTTTACGTCCTTGGACCTTTTCAGGAGCCACTTGTGTTGGTACGACCACGTGGAGGTTCGAGATGGGTTCTGGAGAAAAGCTCCTTTAAAAGGTCTTTTATGTCATTTCACATATCACACGTGACATGACATTACACATAAAACATATCTCTTCAAACTGAAAATCTAGAAAAATGAAGAGACAGGTGTGTTTCTGTCTGTGCTTGGGCAGGACGTTTCTGTGGAGACACACTCCCAGACACCATCACCTCCACTGACAGTCAGCTGTGGGTGGAGTTCAGGAGCAGCAGCAGCTGGGTGGGAAAAGGTTTCTCAGCTGTTTATGAAGGTACGGCTTTGATAATGCCTTAAATTTACTGTTGGAGATTCATCAGAGATTTCAGCAGCTTTTCTTTTCATTGCACACAAAGTAAATGTGACGACTCCTTCCTGCAGCGATCTGTGGGGGCGAGGTGAGGCGGGACAGTGGACAAATCCAGTCCCCCAATTATCCCGATGACTACCAGTCCAACAAAATGTGCGTGTGGAAAATCACCGTGGAAGAGGGATTTGATGTTGGCCTCTCCTTTCAATCATTTGATGTAAGAAATACATGTTTGTTTTACTGAGAGAGTGCTTTTATTAGCTACAACTCATATACCAGTGTGCAGTGGATCAGTCTGTTAGAATTAGGGCTGGGCAATCAACCACAAATTAAATTCCTATTGCAATATTCCAATCGCAGACAGTGCAATATTTCTATAGCCTTTAACATATCAAAATATCACAAACTTTTTTTTGCAACAATTGTTTTCTGTTACTCAATTAAAGGGACAAATTGTTAAAAACTACTTTTACAAGAAGAAGCAATCCAAGTGGTAAAAAAGAGGCATAAAACAGCAAAAACTAGCAATAAAACTCAGTTTGAGGTAGTAAAAATTGCCAAAAAGCATCAAAAATTGGCTGTAAAATTGGATTGTAAACCTGGAAATACTCAAATGGTCCAAAAGTGGCAAAATAGAGTTAAAAAAGTGACTAAAATGGCCAAAAAGCAACAAATATTGGCAGGAACATTTTAGAAGAAATGTAAAAAAACAAATCAGAAAGTAACAAAAATGGCTACAAACATAAATACATTTAAAAAAAAAATGGATTTACAAACAACAATGAAAGTAGTAAAAATGGACAAAAAGCAACAAAATTTACCCAAAAAGTATTGGAGGAAACTAATAAAGAAATTAGAAAGTGACAAAAATGGAAAAAAAAAAAAAAAAAAAAAAAAAAAAAAAAAAAAAAAAAAAAAAAAAAACAATGAAAGTGGTCAAAATGGCGAAAATTAGCTAGAACATTTTGGAGAAACTTAAAAAAAATTTAGAAAGTAACAAAAAAGGGTTAAAAAATGTTTTTTACAAAAAGCAATGAAAGTTGCACAAATAGCCAAAGTCAGCCAAAAATGGCAAGAAAGTTGGATTTAATGTGGAAAATAATCAGTTCATTTCCAAAAATGGCATAAAAAGCAGTGAAAAATATCAAAAATGGGTAAAAATTAATCGCAAGAAAATTGAGAGTAAACCTGGAAAATAGTGAGAAGGTATTTAAAATGGTCCAAAAGTAGAAAAAAGATGTGAAAAATGACTTAAATGGCGGAAAAGCAGTCACAACTAGCAGTCATAGTTTATTGTTGGGCCTTATGATTGTAACTGTTCATGTCCTACAACGTGTTTGTTTAAAAACATATAAGATGGGAACCTAGTAATAATGGCCCATTGTAATAAAGGCAATCATAATCGCAATTAGATTATTTTGCAGATTGTTCAGCTCTAGTTAAAATGCTCTGCCTTGTTCATCTTTACATCCACCACAGATTGAGAGACATGACAGCTGTGCCTACGACTACGTTGAAGTAAGAGACGGTGGTTCAGAGAGCAGCCCGCTGCTTGGTCGTTTCTGCGGCTACGACAAACCTGATGACATCAAGAGCAGCTCTAACCAGCTCTGGCTGAAGTTTGTATCAGACGGATCTGTAAACAAAGCCGGGTTTTCCGCCAGTTTTTTCAAAGGTTAGAAAGTTGTTTTAAACTTTCTTTAGTTAAAGGAGCATCCACTTTGTGTAAACTTTCTGTTTACCGTTTGTTTCCCAGAAATGGACGAGTGCTCGAGGCCAGATAACGGCCACTGTCAGCAGCGCTGTCTGAACACACTGGGCAGCTACAGGTGTGCGTGTGACCCTGGATTTGAGCTGGCGGCAGACAAACGAAGCTGTGAGAGTGAGTGAAGAGCACGACTTCACACGTCTACATGATACTGATGCCTAATGTTACAGCCCCAACACTTCAAATAAAGCAGTCAACAAAATAGTTCAATCTGCAGAACTTTCTACCTTTTTGTTGAATTACCTCATTAGCTCAGCTTATCATAAACACTGGTAACGGGAGGGTACATGGCAAAAACCCAAATTGTGAGCAAGTTTTATTGTATTACCTCTCAAAAAAAGATTCCAATTTGACTGGTTATGACAGTCTTTTGTGCTGAAACTTCTGCACCTGTGTCCTTCTCTTGAAATACTTGCTGAACTGCTTTTGCACACTGCATATCTGAAATTCAGTGACATACAAAAACTTTTCAAGGGCATGGGGTTGGAAGAAAAAAAAGGCACATGAAGCATGTTCTTACCACCCAAGGGAGCAGTTGTAGTTTGCCAGCCAGGATTGCACTTTACTCTGCAAAAACTAAAATTGAAGTCAGTCATTATGTCTTATTTTTAGTAAAAAAACTGTCCCACTATTCTTGATATGAGCTACATTCAACTGATAAGTCCAGGAAATGTATGATTTCAAAATGTTTGAAGACAAAAATGAGGTTTGAATGGCTTATGACACGTCCAAAAAAAGTCTGTCAGTGTATAAGAAAATTGGAGAGAGTAATGAGTGGAGTAATTTAGTGGGTGGCTTTGTTACCAGGAGGGCATTTTAATGCGTATTGTGGCTTCCAAGAGGCTATATTAACACTTGTTCTTCAACAACTTGGCCACAAGCCCCCATCGCCCCCCTCCACAATCACCCTGTATAGCACTGCTGAAATCTAGGTGTTTATTTCTTATTTCTCATTTAAAAATGTCTTATTGGACTTAATCTGAGCTGCATACATCTCAGAAGTCCAGACAATTGTCTTATCTCAACATAATTAAAGAGAAGATTATACTTGATTAGTTTGTAGAAGCTAAAAAATATGCCACTGTGGTAAGATTTTTTTTTTACTACTGGAAATTCTACTGGATTCTGGAAATATGAATAAGGTCCTAACCCAAGAAAGCAACAGAGTGATGTCTTATCACTGGCTTAAAATCAAAAACTTCTACGCTTGTACAGTAAATTTGACTGACATTAAACCTACAACCACAAATTACTTGCTGAGATTTCATTTTTTCATTTTTACAGTCAGTCAGTCTTGGCCAATAAAGAAAAAAATCTATCACTCATTTCCCTTTTGTCTCTGATGAACATTTGACTCAGCTAGTTTTAGCTCTTTATTACGCCTTCAATCAAAAGTATGACATTAAACCTCTGACTGAACCTCCTATCAGAGTGGAAATGAGTGTGTGCCACAATGTGAACCTTTCTTTGAGTCTTTAAGTTCTCTGCTCTCTAAAAGTGGGCGTGTTTCTGTCACTTCTAAAAGCTTTAGTTGCACCGTTTCATGGAGCTGAACTTCACCGCGGCATCTACGTGTTTGCTCTGTGTCCATAATGTGCTTATAGTTAAAGGTGATATGAGAAATTTCTGCTTGCCAAAAATAATAGCATCACTCCTTCAACCTAAGATGTTAAAAAAATTATGTGACTGTCACAGTATTTTAGTGCACTTAGAGAAAAAATATATGTTAAATACAAATGTTGAATACAAATGTTGAATTTTTATATCAAATCTAAACCCAAATGTCAAATGCTAATCCTAATATTTAAACAAAGACTACATTTCTGCACACTTTGCTGTGTTACCCTACATTAATCTGCCTCCACTGATGCTGTTGTTGTCCTGGTATTCAACAAAAAAATTTGGAAAACAGATCAAACCGTTTTTGTGTGCATGTTTTGATTTTTTAAGGCGACTACTGCTGTAAATAGTCCCTATTCTAAGGACCCAATCATGGGGAAGTGGCTGCTTTTCCCTCTTTCTCCACCAGAGGGCAGTGTTGCTTTGTTTCTCCTGATGAATTAGGAGAAGTAATTCTTAATCAGGTATATTTCAGCTGTTTATTCCTGACAAACAACATCAGCAAATTGAAATCCTGGCTCCAGGTGTTGCCGAAATTTATTTAAGGCTTCTTGGTGGAACAAAAAAAAAAAAACGAAAAGACAAGACTTTAATTATCAAAGTAATTTTATTTGCTTATAACATCTGAACTGTTTAACTGTGACAGCTGTCAGCGTTTTCCCTCAAGAGATTAATTAATGATTAAGTCAGTGTCACTAAGACACCACCAGCACTAAGATGTTATGTAATTTGTGTTTTGTAAATGCTTCTCTTGCCCTTCTCCCACTAAAATCTGTGCTCTCCTCCTCCTCCAGCAGCTGCCTGTGGTGGCTTTATCACCAAGCTGAACGGCTCCCTCACCACCCCGGGGTGGCCCAAAGAATATCCTCCAAACAAGAACTGTGTGTGGCAGCTGGTGGCACCGGCTCCTTATCGGATCACTCTGATATTTGACGTGTTTGAGACCGAAGGAAACGATGTGAGTATTGGGTAGGAATGTAAATGTTACTTTGTCCTGTGGAATAAAGACACATTTCCTGCATTTGCCACCAGGTGTGTAAATATGATTATGTGGAGGTGCGCAGCGGGTTGAGCTCAGACTCAAAGCTTCATGGGAAGTTCTGTGGAGCAGAGAAACCTGAGGTCATCACCTCCCAACAAAACAACATGAGGATCGAGTTCAAGTCTGACAACACTGTCTCCAAAAGAGGCTTCAAGGCTCACTTCTTCTCTGGTGAGTCATGAAGGGGAGGGGGTCGATTTAGGAAAGACATAAAAAATTGAAAAACCATTGTCTCATCCCAACATCATACAAAGACACTGACAAAAAGAAAAGCAGAATTTCAGTTCAGGTTCACTAAAAGCCCTGCGAGGATGTGGTCCTGAAATAGTCTCACTTTTACACACACCCCTGATCAACGTATTAAGACCAGTTGAAAATTACACTTATTTACATTTTGAGCTGTTTTATTTCAAAAAGGTTCTAAGTAGAGTTTCAAAATGCAAAAAAGAGAAATGGGAGCAAGATAATCACACTGTCATGACCTCCTGATGGAAAAGGCAAAAAATCTTTCTGTCTTTGAACATGGTTGGATTGCTGAGGTGCATTATCAAGAACTCTCACAATGCAACGCCATCACTGCTGAGGTTGGACGCAGTGAGGACACATTTTGAATTTCTTCAAAGATCCTTGGGGTTATGGAACAAAAAAGTCAAGTGGTAGATCTAAAAACATTTCACCGGCGCTGAGCCTGAGGATCTGATTGGCTGTTTATCAAGATATGGGACAATGTCGACTGCAGCTCAATAACCATCAGATGGCGTCTGAGAGAGGAGCTTTAAGAACAAAAACCTCTTCAAAGGCCTCGTCTCCTTCCATTAAATTGGACTTTGGCAGAGAGCATCATGGGACATTGAAAGGTGGAAGAAAGTTTGATTCTCTGAGGAGGAAATATTGAACCTTGATGGTCCTGATGGCTTCCAATGTAACTGTCATGACAATAAGATCCCACTGAGATGTTTTCTAGGCGGCACAATGAGGGGGGGGCATCATGATCTGCTTTTTGGAACAATGGAGCTGATGGTTGTGCAGGTGCGTCAAACTGCGGCTGGCTATGTGGGGATGTTGCAAGGGGCGTCCTTCATGACTGAGGGCCCTGCTCTGTGCTAATGACTGTGTTTTTCAACAGGACCTAGTACATTAGTGCAGTTCACAATGTCCGCCTGACAAAGGACTTCTTCTTCTTCCAGAGGAATAATCTCACTCTTTTGGAGCATCCTGCGTATTACCCTGGTCATCATATTGAGGACATTATGAGATGGATGGAGGGGGAAGTTTACAGAAATGAACATCAGTTTCAGACAGTGGATGACATCTTCACCATTTGAAGCAACGCTCAAACTAACCTTCTGGAAATACTCATATCAAACATGAACAAACCAATTTTTGAAGTGATCAACAAGAACAGTGGAGCTCCTCATTACTAATTTTTTATTTCAAACTTTTATTTCTATTTTAGGGTTTTTTCAAGCTTTTTTTTCAAGCTGTGGTCTTAAACTTACACTTCTTTTGTCTTCCTCTCATTTCTTCTTTTTGCATTTAAAGGTGTTTCAGATACTGTAGTGCACTGGTAAATTCTTGCATTTTTCAGTTTTCAGTTGGGCTGCGAGTAACACGAAACATAGTCTTATCTTTATCTGGTCACTAAAGTACAATCAAGGTTTACAGAGATTCATTATTGTCACTTTTCAAAGATTAGCTCTATGTAACTACAAGTAAATACATGACCTCATCGCTCTGCATCCTGGGAAAAGTTGCCTTGAACAAAGGAAAGCAGCTGCTCTAAATTTGAGACCGTCCTCTCACGCAGCCTTTTGTAACATTCAGGAAGTTTGTTTGCTTTTTTAACCTTTCGACAGATATCGATGAGTGCTCCAAAGAAAACGGAGGCTGCCAGCATGAATGTGTGAACACCTTCGGGAGCTACAGCTGTCAGTGCCGCAGCGGCTTCATGCTGCACGATAACAAACACGACTGCAAGGAAGGTAGAGTGTGTGTTTCTGAAAGTGTGTTTCTCTCCCAAAGGTCAGGCCACAAGAAATGAAACACTTCTGTATCATATTTCTTATTTTACTCTCTGGTTTCTTCTGACCAGCAACAGTCTAAATTCAATTTTACATCCATGTTAAAACACACCACAGACGTGAGTGTGGGCAGTTTACAGAGGAGCTACTCAGAGCCACTTATGGGCTCTGTTAACTGCTAAGATATGGGAAATCCCCAGAGTGTGTTAGTGTGTGTGAGTGTGGAAAAACTTAGTTTTGCTTTCTTTTTCCTTCACTTTAATAGACGCCTGCTCGGAGGAAAACACTCCAGAGGGCGTTTGTGTTGAAGAACAGGAAATGATGTGATGCAGCTTGCATTGTTTGGCTCTAAGATGGTCTTTTGTTTTGTTTTTTTGAAGCCGGCTGTGATCACGCTGTAAACAGTGTGTCAGGGACAATAAGCAGCCCAAACTGGCCTGATAGATATCCCAGCAAGAAGGCCTGCACCTGGTCTCTGTCCACAACCGCAGGCCATCGAGTCAAACTGGTACGGAAACAGATGTTTCTGCTTTCACTGGATTCTTTCTCAGCGTTTCGTGGCAGTACTCAAAGTTCTTGAATCTCTCTCAGGTTTTCAACGAGATCGACATGGAGGCTCACCTGGAGTGCGCCTACGACCACCTGGAGATTTACGACGGGCGAGACGCACGTGCCCCGAGTCTGGGGCGCTTCTGCGGCACTAAAAAACCGACTCCTGTCACCTCCAGTGGCAACAAAATGTTCCTGCGCTTTTTCTCAGACAACTCTGTGCAGAAGAGAGGTTTCGAGGCCTCGTACAGAGCAGGTGGGGCAGCGCACATAAAGAAGAGGCAGAATAGCACTCTAAAAATGTGATATTCAACCCACTGCTTTGCCGTGTTTAGAGGTTCAAATTCTTTCCCTACTTTTACGAGTTTCTCTCTTTGACCCTCTAATTTTGTGGTTGTGAATTCCCAGAATGCGGAGGAAGCCTGAAAGCCGAGGTCAAGACAAAAGATCTCTACTCTCACGCCCAGTTTGGAGATAACAACTACCCCAGTGGCTCCGACTGCCTGTGGGTGGTCTCTGCTGAGAAGGGGTACGGAGTGGAGATCATCTTCCAAGTCTTTGAGATCGAAGAGGAGGCGGACTGCGGGTACGATTACGTGGAGCTCTATGACGGCGCCGACGTCAAGTCCCCGAGGCTGGGACGCTTCTGCGGATCTGGAGTAAGGCTGAAATATGTTCCCTCTGGAAGAAAAAAGCCTCTTTAAACCATATTTTTTTTAACCATTCCTTTTTTTCTTAGGCACCAGAGGAGGTCTACTCAGCGGGAGACGCCATCGTTTTGAAGTTCCACTCAGACGACAGCATCAATAAAAAAGGCTTTCATGTGCGCTACACCAGCACAAAGTTTCAGGACACTTTACACACAAGCAAGTGACTCTTTGAGACCATCCAAAGCTAAAAGAAGACTGTAGCCCTAACATTTAGAGGGACACACCCCACATCCAGTCATGGAGCGAGCGCACGGATTCACACCACAAACACCGACCACATACTGCTCACACACATCTGTTAGAGTGAGGCCGTGCAGAGAAACTGCGCCTCTACTCCACTTTATTATAGAGCTTTATAGGATGAGGGAGGAGGAGTAGTTTGCAGTGATTCTTTTGGGTAGACTCAGCCGCACATCACGTTTTAGAGCTGTCTTAAAAGTATTAAATGTATATATTGTGATATTGTTTGCCAATTTTTTTAATCGGTATCATCTTTGTCTCTTTTTACTGTTTGAGAGTAAAAGTTTGACAACTTCTTATGAAGGTGAAGCACTTTTTGTTACATCTTTGAAGAAAATTGGTAGAAAAAAACAGTTACATTATGTTTCTCAGTCTTGGTTTCCCTGCAGCCAAACATGCAGACGCTGTTTGAAACAGGAACATAGTCTCAGTGACGTCTTTGGTTTCTGAAGAGGCGTCAGGAAACCCGATATAATAACAGGTTGCCATATTGTAAACATGGAGGCCTGAATATTCTGGCTGATCTAATAACGGGTGCAGAGGTGAAGATCAGGTCAACTCCTTAACCCTGATCAGTTATGCATAAATCTGATCTGCTGTATGATTTATCATGACTGGGGAAGGAAATCCACACTGCAAAGAACTGACTGCATTTCGAGACTGACTCGCATGCACATACTGTATTTGTCAGTAAGAGTGAGACTGAGCTGTAGAGAAAAGAAATAGTTATAGATCCTGGGTGTGAATATGTTACATCTTCTGCTTGGTTGGGCATTTCACAAAGAATCCCAGCCTTGACTTTAAACTGTATCGAATGTGGACAGTCTCCCACTTGTTTCTGAAGCTGCATATTGTGGCTCAAAGACAGCAGACCACAGGCTGAAAATGCTGACTCAATCTAACTTCCTGCAGCTGCTCAGAAGAAACTGAATAAGTGGTGGTAAGGCAGGCGTCTGGAAATTCAGCACACCTGTCAGTCAGTTTGGCCCTGACCCTAGTTATGTTATTATACATGTTACCATGGTGCAATTAATTAGAGGGGCATGGTCAACTCCTCCTCCAGTTTTTATATCACTACCACTGCTGGATGAATTAAAAGGTAGGGTCTGTGGGATTTTTCTAAAAAATAAAGTATCAACTCTAAAGGCTCATTTATGCTCACCGTTAAATATGAATACATATGGAGCCTTCTTTCCATACTCTGCATCCATTTCGTCCATATTTCTGCACATTTCTCTTTCCATAACTTACAGATGCAGACCAAACGGAGCAGCAGCACCATAAACTGTGGGGCAGTGTTGCTGTTGCTAGCCGATACGTAGCTCTAGTGAGACACGAAGAAAAAACAGTGGCGGAACTTTTTGAAGAAAAATACAATGTATTTAACAGCCTCAACTACCACCGCATCCTGCAACACTGACTCCTTTTTTGTCTTTTGTGGCAGAGGTACATTAGCCATACCTCCTCCACAATCACCATGTTTTTTGGGGGGGTTTGTTGTTGTCATAAACTTATGACCCTGGACTGCCCCCCTTGATGGATGTTTTGGTAAACAGCAATACCAACGTTGGGGACATTTAGAAGGATGTGAGCAGTGATGATAACATTGAAACAGACATATAGATTTACAGAAAGGGAGTATATGAGTAATTGAGCCTTTATGGGAATAATCTTCCTCAATCATCATCTATGATCCTCTGTTCATGTGTGTCAGTGTCTGTGTCTGCCTCACCCCCTCCCCTGCCTGTATGTTGATGTTTTGTTGACATTTGTGGGCAGAGAGTAGACAAAGTAACCCTTGCCAATCACATCATGGCGAGTGTGCAAGTGACTTTGCATGTTGATAACAGCTATCCAGCGGCTTCGATAGCAGCTTTATCCGCAGGAAGTCAAGTGTACAGCTCTTGAGTCTCTCCCATGCAGAAACGCAATGCTTCAGGTGCTCTCTGGGCTGGTGAGTGTGTTCACATAGCTAAGACTATCAGAGGAAGTGGGCATGTGCTGCTGCTGATGCTGAGCCACGGAGGGGGGAGCCCAGTTTGGATGTTATGTTTACAAACAGTAATGAAAACTCCTGTAGACTCTACCTTTGGAACAGTCAGCTGAGTGGAATGATGACAGATATAAATGCCATTCGCAAACAATCAGCGGCTATAAAAAGCACATGGATTTTCATGAGAACTAAATCATAGATAAAATATCTGCCACTTCCTTGATTTTTGAGATAATAAAGATGAAACATGAGAGAGGAGAGCGCAAGTTTAAAATGAGCAACTCTCTTCAGTGAGTGATTTCGTTCTGTTTGTTCACCCAAATGATTCATTCTTTTTTGCCGGATCATTCATGGACGACACATCACTATAATTATGCCTGAATGAGCTCAAGGTAAAGGCAGCAGCTCCTCTAGTTGGTTTAATTTTGGAATAAGTATAATCAAGGAATAAAAAGAAGTTTCAAACATTTCTTTAATACAAAATTGTCCATGTTTAGCATTTGGTACGAGTAGCTGAACAACCTGCATCAGCTGAGTTGTTACAGTATAAGGCATCAAGCACCAAGTCAAAGGAAGAGATCCACAATAACTCACATTAAGAAGAAAAAAGAGACTCTAAGCCTTTGTGATGTAATGTTTCCCAGAGCCCCAATCAGGCCAAAACCATCATAAGTATGATAAGATACCAGAGTCGAGTTACACGTATTTCAATATGTCCAGAAGAATAAAACGGCTTCAGAGTAGTAAAAAAAAAGTGATTGTGTTTCTTACAGATGAAAGATTATTAACCATTACAAAAGAAAGTTAGCACCCGTCTGTCTCACAGTTTCAGTTTCTTCAATGAAGTCCAGCTTCTCTGAAATGAAATGTTTGGCAGAAGATTCAGGTTATAGATACAAAAACAGTCTGAGGAATGTTTCTGTTAGGTTTCATGTGGAGATTCAGATCTGAAGTTTTGCTATATTCTGTGTTTGTCTGTGAGGTGACTGCACAATCTTGCTCTGAGCTGATGCTGTTTGCTCCACGGGTCGAAAGTTTAAAGAGTTACAGAGGAGCAGCCTGCACATGCTGCATTTGGTGAGAAACTTTTGATTGTTGTGATGAAGCTTCAAAAAGCTCACGTGTTTCACATCTGTCAGGTGTTTTTAAATCTTAGGCATGAAAACTTTGAGAGGCTCATTCTCGTGCACTTTATCCAGGAAGCCCAGGTTGAAGTAGGGGTACAGCGTCTCGGTGAAGTTCTCCCTGAAGGTGTACAGGTGTGTCATGCACTCGGCGTTGTAGAAGGACACCAGGCCCCTCTTGTAGTCCAGATACACACCGATCCGGGCCAGCGGCTCCTCCAGGGACAGGACTGTGGGAGGAGAAGTGCCAGCCATGTACTGAATCCCATATGAGAGGGAGAGAGTCCAGAAGCCGTTTGCTGGGAGAGCTTTGATGACTCCTTTTCTGGGCACGGACTCCCTGGCCACGCCGACGGTCCACACGGTGCTGCTGTAGACTTCAATCTCCCAGTAGTGACGCCCGTGGGTGAAGCCTTGGCTCCCGAGGAGAGAGAGGGCGGCGTTGAATCTGTAGGGGTTATCCTGCACGGTGTGGTTAAAGGTTTGGTAACGGACACAGGTGAGGGAGGAGGTGAGGCTGAGCCATGGGTTGGCTGTGCTGGAGTTAAATGTGATGGCTGCTGGAACTAAAAACAGGAAAATAAGGCATTAACGCTTACAGTTGTGCTCAAAACTTTACATACCCAAGCACAATTTTTGGTTTCTTGGCCATTTTTCAGAGAAATTTAATAAAAATAAATAAAACATGGCAAAAATTAAATCATAATGACAACAGAAACTTTCAAAACAACCCCGATCAAAAGTTTACAAACCCTGGTGATTTTAGCCTGATGACGTGCACACAAGTTAACACAAATGTGTTCGAATGTCTACCTAAGGTAACCATCCTCACCTGTGATCTATTTGCTTGTAATCAGTGTGTGTGTATAAAAGGTCAGTGAGTTTCTGAGCTCCTGACAGACACGTGCATCTTTCACTCAGTCCTGCACTGACATTTTTGGATGTAGAGTCATGGGGAAAGCAAAAGAATTGTCAAAGGATGTGCAGAAAAAGGTAATCCATCTGTATAAAACAGGAAAGGGATATAAAAAGATAAACAAGGAATTGAAGATGTCAATCAGCAGAATTCAAACTCTAATCAAGAAGTGGAAAATGAGGGATTCTGTTGAAACCAAACTATGGTTAGGTGGACCAACAAAAGTTTCAGCTACAACTGCCAGGAAATTGTTCAGGATGCAAACAAAAATCCATAAATAACTTCAGCTGAAATACAAGACACTCTGAAATTTTTTTCAAGATGCATAATAAGGAGGCACTTGAGGAAAACTGAGCTCCACGGTCAAGTTGCCAGAGGAAAGCCATTTTTATGCAAGTGCCAAAAAGTATCCCACCTGCAATACGCCAAACAGCACAGAGACAAGCCTCAAAACTTCTGGAACAAAATCATTTAGAGTGATGAGACTAAGATTGAACTTTTTGGCCACAATCATAAACGTTACATTTGGTGAGGAGTCAACAAGGCCTATGATGAAAGTTACATCATTCCTACTGTGAAACACAGAGGTGGATCACTGATGTTTTGGGGATGTGTGAGCTACACAGGCTCAGGAAACTTGGATAAAACCAAAGGATGGAAGGATGAATGCAGCATTTCATCAGAAAATAATGGAGTAACATTTAAATTCCTCAGCTTGGAAGCTGTGCATGACACATACTTGGACGTTCCAACATGACAATGAACCAAAACACAAGGCCAAGTTGACCTGCCATTGGCTACAGCAGAATAAAGTAAAGGTTCTGGAGTGGCCATCTCAGTAACCTGACCTCAGTGTCATTGAGCCTCGCTGGGGAGATCTCAATCCTGCAGTTCATGCAAGACAGCCCAAGAAATTTACAGGACCTGGAGGCTTTTTGCCAAGAAGAATGGGCAGCTTTACCATCTGAGATAATTTAGACTCTCATCCACAATGAACAAAAAAGACTTCAAGCTGTCATTGATGTTAAAGGAAGCAATACATGCTATAAAGAACTGGGGTGTGTAAACTTTTGATCGGGTCATTTTGAAAGTTTCTCTTGTTATTATGATTTTAAAAGAGTAAACACAGTTGTTTGTTAATAAACGGCTTCACCCAACCACTAACCATGAGTGAAAGAAAAGTTTTTCTGTTATCGTTCATATTCTCTGAGAAAAGGCCAAAAAAAAAAACATAAATTCTGCTGGGGGGTGTCAACTTTTAAGCACAGCTGGGTTTGTTATTCAAAGAGTGTGATATAATAGGAACAATGTCTCTTAAATCACCTGGGTAAATGCTTCCTTTCATGGATTTCCACACTCTGTACTGCAGGGGCCCCGCGAACCGACCCTCACACAGACTTGGGGGAGTCAACGCAGGTTTCTCAAACTTTAGCGAAGGCCTGCCAACAAAATCAGACTGAGCACAGGCAGGAGAGACAGAAAACAAAATCTATCCCAAGTCAAATAATGAAAAACCGTCCCGCAGACTCACCTCTGGAGCAGAACTTTGATGCTCTGAAATGAGACAAAGAAACAAACAAAGCAGACACTGTGATTCATTTGTTGTATCTGAAACACGATAAAGCTTTTTCCGCATGACATCAACGTCTGAGCTCACGCAAACCCACCCTCCGGGTTCTCCCTGCAGCCGGGGAAAGTCCCGCAGCTGAGGCCCTGGACCTGGCTCTGTGCCTGAACTAAACTCCTTATCCTCCGGATCACGGCTGAGATCACTGCCCTACTTCCTGTCTGCTCGCACTGCTCAAGGCTTTTGTTCTCCAAAAAGTAAAAACTGTGTAAGCATTTCACCCAGCAGGTCAAAGTTCATTCTTCAAATACATGAAAAGATGGTTTTAAGGCTTTTGAGGAATGCTGTGAGAACTCGAACAGGAAAGCCAAAGTGGTCACACCCTGACTTTACTGCAAAGTAAATCAGGAATGTTTATTTTAAACCTTTTATAACATTTTGACCCAGATTACATGCCAGGAGTATGTTTAAAAATAAGTCTTTGTTATAAAATTTCACATTTGGATGTATTTTTCTGTAATGAGATACATCAATACCTCCGGAAATGAATATGTTTGATTCCAACAGCTCAGCATTTTTTGTGTTATTCATCTCAAAGCTGACTCATCACGCTGCTAAAACCTTCCAGATGTGCTGTATTCATCATATATGAGACTCATGT